>CM076570.1:493826555-493996489 GCA_034641835.2 Pinus albicaulis | reverse complement strand
GAGTTTCCTTAAATATGAAGAGGTTTATGGAGTAAATATAAAAAGAGGTTTTATTTATTTACCATATCTTTAGTTTATTTATATTTTTATTAATTTTCCATAATTTTTAAGTATTAAAATAGATTTTATTTATTTACCATATCTTAGGTTTATTTATATTTTTATTTATTTACCATACCTATTTTTTTGGTAAACTTAGTAGAGCCTTTCTAATTTCTATTTACAAACAAAACCAGGTCATAAGATACAACTTTAGGCCTCAACCTACCCAAAGGAAACCACATCTGTTGGTCATCTTAGTGAGTTATAGGTCATCCAAAACATATACATCTTAAGTCTAATACTTACTGTCTTTAGATAGCTTATATCAATATCATTATTTGCAAACATAACATAATATTAAATTAAAAGTTATCTGCTAAAATTAACAAAAACTACAGACTAATCATCATTTCACTAATCATCATCTGACTCGACGGGAGCCAGATCCTTGACACTAGAGCTAGTAATATCATCCTAGTTCTTGGAATGTAATTCCTTGTTGATTCTACTGAGGCGAACATACAAATGATGTTGTTGAAGGTTCATTTCCTGAATGGATCTGTTGATTTCAGCCAGAGCTGTTACCGCTTTGGGATCACCCCAACTTCTTGAACTGAAATTTTTTCCTTGACCAGAAGGAATTTCGTCAACCAATATGTTTGGATGGAATGATGGAATAGTGAAATTATACCATGAGTGTCCCCAGGGTCAGTGATAATTTGGTTTAGTTCTTCCTCAGCAATATCTTCTTCTTCCTCCAACTTCGTTCTAGCCTCACCCTCCCATCCATGAATAAGGGACTTAATGAAGCATGGTATCTCCTCGGAATAAGCTTGAAAAAAAAAATCCATAACTTCCTTGCTCGACTTCCTACCTCACTTGGCTGGAGGTTTTGAGGCTTTGGCATTTCCTTTTTCCTTGGTTTTTTTTTTCCCCCTGTTTCCTTTTTCCATAGGTTTTAGAAAGTGGTCTTCTAGTAGTATTATTAGCTGAAATTGTATGCCTGGAAGAATTGTAGCATAAATAAATTTAAAAAATCCCAATTGAATATAAAAATAGTAGTTAAACAAGTCCATATTTCCACCAAGAGGAGTAGGAGCATGTTGCTACTAAAAAATAAAAGTGAATACAAAATTCTTGACACAACCGAGAGTGTACTCGTACATCTGGATAGTGAACTCAGAATACTGGGTAGAATGACAAGGCAAAAATAGGACTAGAGACATAACCTAACCAATGACATTACCATCTCGAAACCAGTTACCCATTATGTATCTAACCCAGTTTCCCTTCCCAAGAGTTTTCATAGAAGGAGAATTAAGGAAATAATTTAAACCACTAAGCGGGTGACAGCACGAACTATTATACCCACCCCAAACAGCGTTAACATCATTATGACCAATATAGGTAATTTCCCATAGTTGGAGATACGAAAATAGATACATACAATTACTATCATACAACTTAACATTGGACCATTTTGAAATGAGACTTGAAGTTGGTAGGAGTTGAAAACTTCCCTCCCTAAAAAAGTTAAACATGCATGACATGCATAATAGAATAAATGCAGACACAGACCTATAGAAACCTATCAGAACTTCTACCAGGCCATGTCACCCCATACATTCCTCATATCATTATTTAAACAGACAATTGCAAACCATATGTATGCAACAATTGACATAATTTCGGAGCTTATCTATGCAGCGAATGACAGAAATGCAAACCACGTGTAGAAAATCAAGAAAAACTAGAATATTTCTTCGCATTCATCGGTATTCAGAAACGTGTTTCATCGTTATGGCATATGGAGAATTGGGTACATACCAATTCATAGCTACAAGTTGAAAATGTATTCATCATCATATGTGCAGTTGACAAAGGTGATTGTAGTAGAACCCAACCATGCAATGGACAACGAACTTGTACCGCTAGAGAGAACCAAAAAAAAGTTAAAACTTTGTGACCATCGAACCCGAAGGAACACATTAAAAATTCTCCCTTACATCTTACCTGACTCGTCGTGTTTTTCTCCATTCTACATTAATGAGTTCATGATGAGCCGTTCGGGGAGCTGACTGCATGTCATCCATGGATTTGGTACACCACGTGCTCTCGCTACACACCCACCTCCCTTCCTGGCGACGTGGATTTGAACTTGAGAACTGGCACCCCGATCGGGGAGTTATTTACCATACCTCTTGTTTGAGTGTTCGTAACCCTCTTTATATTTTTAATTTATAGTGTGTTTATAGACAATAATAATTAGATTAATTTTTAAACACAATGGCATTAGATTAAAAATGTTAAATATTTACTTGTTTAAGATTTTACTTGATATCTACCCCATAATGAGCTAGAAACTCATAATCATGCTTGTTTATTGAAATTTTTAATGAAAACCCTTACACATTTTATGAATGTACTTCAAATTTAAAAATATTTATTTTTTATTATTTAAAAATTTGATAAATAGTGTTTTTAAATTTTCCCTCCTAAAAATTTGGCGGAGCTATCAAAACACTAAAACCTCTTGACGCTATTACTAAGCTTCTTCATTTTTTTTGTGGACAATGAATTTATTTTTGAATTCCATATCCAGTGAATGTTGGCAACTCTGAAGTCCGCTAAAAGTTTTTCACATTAGGATAGTGTTTCTCCCTCACCAGCTCAACATAATCAACATCTTATTACATTTATCCATATATAGGTAATATTATTTTGGTACGTTTATGTATCTAAACGTCTATTTTAAGTCGTCTCTACTTCAAAACCCCAATATTTTACATAGAACAGAAGATGATAATTAATTTCTTCGTTAGGATTTCAAAAAGAGAATGCTCGATTCCATGAGGTTTTGCTGTTGTATTTTTTGAAATGACAGATATTAAATCATTGATTTTAAGTAGAAATCTTGAAACAAATGAGAAATGAAGGCTGCTACAATGGTGAGGGGAGATTTTGATCCAAATAATCTTTTGCAAGTTGATATCCCCACTAAGGTTTTGTGCACAAACCCTACATCTCAGATTGAAATTTGATATCCCCATTGAGGTTTCGTGCCCAAACCATATATCTCAGATTTTGTTACCTGCAGATAATTTTATTACATAATTTCTGTAAAATAATTATTTTGTGGTCAATAAGAAAAATCTAATTTCCTTTTGCCTCAGTTTTTCTTGATTGAAATCTTAATTGTTCTTCATTTACTTAAGTAAAACATAATTCTTCTTGTTTTCCATAAATAAAAAATTGATTTGGTTTTTTCCTTGTGAGGAAAACTCTATTGTCATGATTTCATCCAAATTGTTGCAAAAGGAAGGTTTTACTTTTGGCTTTAGCATGGCTATAATTATTTATTTTCAGGATGAGGAGTAATCTATAATTCTTTATTTTCAGCTTAGTTTTCTTTGTGTAATCAACTCGTCATACTAATATATCTATTTAGGATGTAGGTGCATGCTAGTAGGTGTATATATGATAATATGAATTGGGATTACTTGAAAACAAAAGGTCAATAATCCCTAAGCCTTGAAGGAATTCTTTGCTTTTGGAAAGTTGCCAATAAAATATCCAGTTTGGTCTCGTATGACCCCTCTAAACCAATCTTGTATCAACTTGGATAAGCTATCAATTCTCCCTAGGAAAATATATGACCTTAGTGTGTTAATCATTTTGGATGTCTCGATTGAGGAGATACTCTTTGCATATATTCACAAGAAAGAACATTAATTGGAAAGTTCAATGGACTGGTCTTTCTGCCTTATGTGATGGAAAGATGAGATGCATATCTACCTCAAAAAAGAGTTGTAAAGGGAATATTTATCTTTCAACATAAAGGGAATGCAATTTTCAACTTGGAATTTCAACTACAGGAGTATCTTAAATGAGTACAATGGGGGTTCCGTAGTTCTTCAAGAATAATGGTCCTTTTATGCAACATTGGTTTCCCCTTTGTACCCATAATGAAGTAGGTTCTTAAAAACTTTATTTTTTGATCATGTTTCCTTATTTTCATGATGATTTTAAGGTTCAAGAACTATTGGAAAAGATACATGGGTTGGATGTAGGAAATTCTTTAAGTTAATAGATGATATATTTAATATAGTTAAATAAAAAACAATTGTGTACCATCAATTGGTTGCTCATTTCCTCAAATATTGGACTAAGTGGAAGTGACCCACCACATGAGAAAACCCATATCTAAATTATACTCTCTAATGGTTAAGTTTTTTAGTATAGGCTTGGTTTCCTCAAAGATGAATTTTTTCCAACCAACTATATATATCCTTAAATTATTTTTTCCAACCAGCTATAGTTAGTGTATTAACAACATTTTCTATAAAAAAAGGTTTATAAACTGATCATTGTAGGTGATATGATTTTTTTTTTCCTTGATGAGAAGTATCATAACATTTTCTTTCATGTTTCTATCATTTCAATGGTTGGTACATTCTAAGAAAGTTTTGACTTCTTGTTTTTCTCTATTAAGGTAGACTTGGCTTCTAGACTTTATTCTCACTTTTCAGTCCATGTTTTTCAGTTATCCACTATAACTATGAATGGTTGTGATTTAAAGATAATGGTTATCAAGAAATAGAGTGAGATTTAAAGATGATGCTCCATTAATGGGAAAATATCCTATCACAATTTATTAGATTGGTGGCAATACGGACAGTTGGAAATTGACCAATCCCAAAATTTACCAATGTCACTTTAATGTACTATGGATTCCATATTTGTTTAATGTAATTTAAACATGTTAAAATTATTAGATTTTCGTTGTTGGTTATTTTTTTCTTATCGTATTTATTTTTCCCACTCTAATCCTAGTCTCTATGGATATTTGTTTATTCCCCTAGATCTATTCTATAAAAGTAGAAGTGGTATGAAGTGTGTTTTGTAATGTGTAGCTTTTTTTTATTTGAGGTGCTTATCTTCACACCCCTTTTCTAGTTGAAGTCCTTGTGGGAGGACATATTTATCATTGAGAGGTAGAGAATGCTTTCCTTGTATCCATACAATTATGTCTTTGGATGCTCATGCTTGGTGTGGATTTGGAAGTGTTTGAATGCCCCTTTGATATTTTGTTGGTGTAACATACACCAGCCAAACATTGTACTTCAAAATTTTAACATATTTTTAGTGGTTATCTGTCAGGGTCATTATTATTGACTATTGTATTTTGACATATTTAATTAATTAATAAAAAAGTACCACTCCCAATTAGTTTTATAGACCCCATAACCAGTAGGATTCAACCATGTAGCTCATTATTCATAATTTCTTCATATATACTCATTGTTTTTTGCTTTTTGGCATGAAAATCAACATTTTAGAGGCAAATTTTTATGCCATCACAACATATTTATAAGACTCGCAAGGTGAGAAATCAATCCTTGGTGTAGTTGCAGATTTTAGATTTGATAATTCTAGGTGATTTATAGGATATCAATTTCTTTAAAGTTTCACTTCTAATTGAGTATTTAACTTAACATATTGAGTATATTATACATGACTATCTTTCCCTCCACCCACTTTTCATAACTTCCATAACCATTAGGAACAAACTTCGATCCTATTTTCCTAGTTTATTAAAATAGTTTCCAAGACTTGACAAAGTTTTATAATTTATTGTAAGTTTTGGAATTTACAATTTATAAAGTATTAAGATCTATTTTTTTCAAGTCTAATTATTTAAAGGGTCTTATATCAATGGAAAAACACCTGTTTTACAAGAACAAGGTTAGTGGCTTGACTGCGTCATGCCTTGATATCTATATGGAATGGATACGATCAGTTTTTAGTGACAGAGACTAGACTTTTGACAGTCCCCAATGACCTGACGGTGACATTTTTTGACCTTCACCAAAATATGAAATGGTGATGGTAAATATAGCTAATATATATATATATATATATATATATATATATATATATATATATATATATATATATATATATATATATATATATATATATATATATATATATCTATATATATATATATATATGCATAAATAGTGATGAACACGAAAGGTCCATCACCACAAATCCATGTTTTTCATATGAAATGGTGACAATAACTATCCATCATTATAATCATTATTCGTGATAGGCCTTAAATGACACCATAACACCTATACTTTTTGTGACGTCGCATTTGGTGACGTTCAATTTTTGGGTGATGGAGGTTAAGTTCCATCACTATTACTCATATAAGATGGTGATGGTCGTTATCCATCATTACAAACAATTATTGGTGATGGACCTTGAATGTCACTTAAACACCTATACTTTAGGTGATGCCACCTTTGGTGACGTTCAATTTTTGGTGATAGAGGCACTTTTGGTTGTCACCAGTGAGCTTATGGTGATATTTTTTTACCCTCACCAATGTCCTCTTTTCATGTATTGTAATTGAGGATCAAACATTGGTGGTATTGTTGTAATATGTTAAATTATTGTATGTATTGAATCAAGTATTTTCTGTAAAATATCAATCAATGTATTATATCTTGGAAATTAGAGGTATGGTAAATATGGGAAAACTATTGGTGCTTTGCATGTAAATATAAAAAACATATCAAAACTACTGTTATTTTATCTTTTCATTAGAATGATCACTAATTTTTTGAGTTTGAGTGATTGAGGATGGCCACATGTGTTCCCTCAAATTGGAAGTTTGGCGTTGGAATTGAGTGTGGATATTCCATTCAAGAATCATATAGAAACTAGAATATGAAAGTTATATTCCAAAATAAACCTTTTTGGGGGATTACTAGTGGTGGTTGCTACATATTTCGATGTTGTAAATATTCTCCAAAACATAGCTAATGTATTGTACCACATGTGAGGAACAAAATGGGAAGGGAATTGTCTTTGCAATTTGTCCATTTATATTGTAGTGATCCATAATTTTAAGAAAATCATTAATAATATGATAATGACTAGTTGGCATATTCATATGTGATAATGGACCCAAACAGTAGTTCTTATCTGAAGAAATTCTCATCATACTTTGACATTCTTAACATTGTTGACCTATAGCCCTGGACTTATTCACTTAACGTTCTAAATTATCCGTATATATACATGTATATGAGGCTATTCTATTATTTTATACTTTTTACTTCATTTCCTTTTATTCTAGACTTAGCTTTGGTATTTTCTAGGATTTTTGTTTGCACTCCCACATTGTATAAGTAATCTACAATACATTTTTATCATGTAACTTAGTTGGCATGATTTTTCCTAATCCTTCCTTGAATGTTGAATACTAATTTTACTAAGGTGTTATTTTCTACGCTGAAGTTTTATTTTCTTTGTTTATACAGGTCATTTGGCCACATAGACGCCATTATTTCCCAACTCAAGAAAACTAGTTTCGGTTTCTTTCTTTTATGGGGGGAAATGTTATTGACAATATTGATGATGTTGAGGTATATATCTTATAAATCCTTTATAGTCTACTTTAGTTTATATTCAAGTTTTCATCATCTTTCATGTCTTATACTTTGCATTGCATCTTCTTTATTTTTCTTAAAAGGAACTCAGTATCGACAATGAGAAGCAGGAATTGAAGAAATAGGAGAAAAATAACACTAAAGTGACAAAATGAAACTAAAGAGAGAAGAGAATTGGTATAGTGGTACCTATGGAGTCAATATCCCACATAAGAGACACACATAGAGATTAATGGTCAAGTCTTCAGAGTTGGTGAATTCAATTGCAATGCCTTGGAAACACAATGATAATGTTTTGAAGCAATGAGACAATATTTCATGTATAAATTGTACTCTAACCAATATTAAGTTGGAAACTCATACTGTAATATTTGATATTTTATATAATATAATTTATGTGGTTGAAATTATTTATATTTGCACTTCATGTTTTTTAGTATTGTAATTAACATATGTAACTTTGTGTTTTCATATTAGAGGAACATGTACATTGTATGCCAATTTATTTTAATCTAGTTGCAAAACCATACTAATTAATTTGTGTTGATTAATAATGAACAATAAAATCATTCTAAAACAACCAAATTATTATTTTACGTTTATTAATGAACACAATAAAATGAATATACGACTAAATTAATTGCTTATAATAATTGTTAATGGAATTAAATGAAATGAATATAAACTAGTAAAGTAGCTTTTAATATAATGAATATGAAACTACCAAAAAAGTAGAAATGAATACTAGAAATTATAAATTTATGATCACAAATAACGACTAAATTTTGCATATATACGACTATTAGTAGTTAATTTACAGTATCTTATAACACAATCAAAATTTAGTCATATTTCTTTGGTCATTAATTGGTTTCAAATGATGACTAAAATTTTCTTATATTTGACTATTAGTAGGTGATTTATAGTATCTTATAATCTGATCAAAATTTAATAATATTTCTTTAGTCATTAATTGGTTTCAAAAGATGACTAAAATTTACATATATATGACTATTAGTAGCCAATTTAGAGTATCTTATAATACGACCAACATTTTGGTCATATTTCTATGGTCATTAATTGGTTTTCTCGGATGATCATTTAGCAATATATTTAATTGTGTATTTGGTCATTAATTGTGACAATTAATGACTAACTTTATGACTAAATATACTAGTAGACATAAATATGAGACAACTAATTAATTACTAATCCAAAAATTTCTAAAATTTGATCGCATTATAAGTACTGTAAATTATCTACTATTGGTCACTAACCAAAAAATAGTCATTTATATGCAAATTTTAGTCACTTTTTTTTTAACTAATTAGTCATTTTGTACTAGTGAGAGATTATGCTTGTTTATCGGTTCGAGGTAAATTTTTTATACCCTTTAACCAAGACCTTTTACTTTGGTTGATGTGTTATAATTGCACTTAATCAAAGCATTAATGAACATAAATGAACATCTACATGATGTAAAGAAGAGGAATATAACAAGCATTAGCAACATAAGAGATTGATAACAGAGTTCGTCCAGAAGGGACTACGTCTCTGGGCCTCGATGTTGAGATGTTGTAGATCACTGCATTAAGTGTTGGAATAGTGACAATGTACATGGATGGTGTTTTCTCTTTCATACAAGAAAAATTACCTCACGTAGGAGTGGCTGGATCTCTCCATGAGATGTTCCGCTATAGGAATTCTTACTCTAAAAAGTGACTCCTATCAGTATTACAATAACTCACACATAATGACTGTGAATATCCCGCTAACATGGAAACAAAGTGATCACAAGAAAACATAAATGTGACAATGAGTATCCCGCCAACATGGAAATAAACAGATCTAAAAAATAATACAAATCCATGATAGAAATTACATCTCAAATCAATAAAAAAAACAAGATCCCACATCAAGCATCAACAAGGATCTATATAGCACAATGCATCCCATAGAAAAGAGACGAAGAAGTACATGAAATCAACGCATCATATAACTCACACTGAAGCTGACTAAAGAATAGGTTGCTTCGTTGCTAGATCTAAAATCACCATCGCAATCGTGGCGACAAAAGATGTGAAATCAATTGCTCACTCACTGAATGTTGACACCTACACCCCACTATGAAAAGTGGCTAAAAAATATCATGATCTGATGGAAAATATGAATACACCATCAGATTAGTGGCATCAAATAGTGCAAAATCGATATAAATTTTGTCACATTTGGACACTGGGAACATTTCACCCTTCTGAAAGTTGGGCTCATTCATGGTTCCACTCCCTGTACTACTGGCTCATGGTTCATCACCTGCCTGCAATAAAGAAATTATTGTCTTGGACTACATGCATGCTCCAATCTACCTTGGCCTAGGCTCACTTGAGAAATGAGAATTCATATAAAATTTGTTGTGCGGAGTGTACAAGAGAGCTTGTTGGGCACATTGGTTAAAGATACAAATTTGGAGGGAGGAGGTTGGGTGGTCAAACAACGCCCCCTCCCAGAATAGGCATTATTTTTAAAACGCCACTAATTTTTTTTCTTAACCCCACAACATTTAATTATAATAAGGTTGGGGGGATCAAGCCCGCATCAGGCAGCCCACACTGTAAATCCACCGGTGGTTACGTTATCACATAACATGTGGTGGGTTGGGCGGTGGGGTTGAAAACCCCCACCCACCCATATTAATATGTATTTTTTTATAACGATGGCGATGGGTTTCTATTGGAACAAGGTCCCCTAAAAGCTGTGAATTTTGTATAAATTTTGTATATTTTGGTCTTAATTAGTCTAACACAAGGGTTTTGGGGAGGGTCAAAGCACCTAATACATTATAATGGGTCAAGGGTAGATCAAGAGTCTGCAAACCATGGTTTGTGGACCATTGGATGCGTAGGCTAAATCGGTATAAATATATGAAGCTTTTTGAGTCATAAATAGAAAAAGTGATAGAGATTGATCATAGTTGCGAATTGTTAAATCTGTTTGGGTTGCTAGGGTAAGGAATCCTACTGACTATGTGCGCGTAGATCCTCATTCCTACTCTGTGCGGACACTATTGGTTGTGTGCATAGGATGTTTTGCTTAGTATTGGATTTTGGATGATAATATATGTAGATCTGGTTAGAGTATCTCTCTGTTATCTAAGTTAATGTCTTCTTGTTGATGTAAATTGTTGGATCTATGACAAGTAATGTTGATACCTGATGTGATCTAGATCTACTCTGTTAAAATTTATATGAACTTGGATTGTTTGACTAAGCTGCAGAAATATATGTTTGATAGCTACGAAAGTATTCTTGTTCTTGTTATATGAATTTCTGATCTGCAATTATAGTTGTTGATAGATTGGTATTACGCACGTGGATGCAACGGTAATCATTAGATCTGAACTCTCTGATATAAGCTTGCACTTGATCTGTTAATTGAAAAGCTTGATAATTTGGGAACACAGCTCTGTTTGACTTACCTGCTCTCCCTCAGGGTGTAGAAACCTGGTTCCAACACCCACCCATACTACTTCGAGTGAGACTTTGGCCTGCGCAAGAAGGTCACTACCGAAAGGGCCAATAGTATAGGGTTTTGTTCGCAAACCTTAACCTCTGAACCTATGTCAGGACCCTTCGAGCCAAAAAATGGTTCGGTTGCAGGGACTAGGAGAATTTTGAGAGAGAGATCATGTAATACCAAGAGAATATTGGAAACTTGAGAAGAAAGAGATCGACGAGTGGTTCGAAAAGAAAATTCAAGAATTGGCAGTAAGAGAGAATCGCAGTACAAAGCCAACCATAGAGGAGTGGGAGAATAAGTACATCTTCAGAGAGGTCTATGAAATTTTATTTGTGACTTTTGCAATCGAGCTTTAGGAGTGGCTTGCAAGTCTTGTAGATTTCCAAAAGTGTTGGAAGGATGAGTGGGTCACACAATGGACCCCAGAGCTCATTCAACAGTTAGAAAAAACTAATAACACTATCACTCACACGCTAGATCACTGGGTGGACAGCGTGATAGGAGGGTTTGTGACAGAAATTGTGATTGATCAATTGGTGTCCTACTCTAATGATGAATGAAGGTTCATCAAAGGGTTCCGCGGTAAGTTTCTAAAAAATCTACCACTACAGATTAAGATCTTATTGTGCGAAAAGATAATTTTGTGTACTCATACAGAGTGAATGAGATCCAATCAAAGTGAGGGCACAACACGTAGTGGTAAATACTACAAAACCAACCAAGAAGGAGATTGATCTGTCTACAGTCTAGTAAGAAACTATGCCACGCATAGCTCTCCATATACACCACCTTCAAACCCTCATAGGGATAATAACTCACCAACACCACCGCCAGAAGATGATATGGCCTCGTACATGAAGCTACCCACCTTCAAAGGCATGGGAGATGAAGACATGGATCGATTCCGGTTTGTCGCAGGATCAGTATGGACTGTGCAGAATGTAGCTAGTGGTAAGGTGAAGAGAGCACAACTATCCCTTGCCTTTGAGGAAGGGCCTTGGACTGGTACATGGGATACATCGACCATCATGCAAATGCAACCATCGAGGAGAATAAGAATTCCTTAAAGCAACAATTCAAGAAGCCTAAGTCCTACTCTCAGATAGTGAACGATCTGAAAGATTTCAAGCAAGGATCGACTGAGTCTATATAGGAGGGTGACCAATGGTTAAAAGGGGTAATTAGAGAAGAATGATTTCTATATGATGACAGGAAGCACATGGAGTGGTTCATTTCAATGTTGTTTCCCCACCTGCACATGCCAATTGGACATCAAGCCATCGAATCAGAACAAAAGGCCTTGGAGATCGCTATGAAGCTAGAGGCTGCACCAAAATATGATACCCAGTTAGGAGTATAGAAAATTCAAGGCCAGATAGAAGAAAATCACATGGAGATCCAAAATCTACGGAAGGAGTGAGGAACAGAGGCTAGCCCTGAAAGATGGTGCATACGATGCAGGGTGAATGGCCACACCAAGGATAGTTGTCCTCTACTAGTAGACTAGATACAGGCCAGGGGGGCCAGTCCGTTACGTCCTAGGGATGCCAGAAGACCAAGTGATTCGGTGCTGTGGTGTGATGCTTCTCGCATTGCTGGGCTGCATGATACCAACCACTGCCCCCGCCTTGCCGCATATGTCCCAGAAATAAAGAAATAATGGTGCAGGTTCTATAGATATGTAGGCCATGATGAACAGAACTTCCAGACGTATGATCTGATGATATATCGAGGAAATATATATAGGGTACAATCAGATCCGTCTTTGCCAAGATCCCCCTCCGGCATAGGTGGCTCCCCATCTAGGGGCAGGGGAGGAGGCCAAGGCGGAAGTGTAGGTAGGGGGAGAGGGAAACTGATTTGCTATAATTGTGGAGAAATAGGCCACTTTGCAAGGGATTGCACAAACCCTGCGAGCCAATCCTCCATATATTGTAGACAGCTAGATCATGTGGTTGAAGATTGCTCAATTCTGACAGCCAAGATGCAGGAGAAGCAGCTGACACCTATGCAGAATGTACAAAGGGTCAAGGCAGAACCTCAAGATGAAGGACCAAGTGTTAATGTTATAACACATAGTGGCATGGTCACCAGAGAAGCTGCGGAGAAGTTTGAGGCAGAGCCTCTCATCTGTAAAGAGGCTATTAAACAAGACAGTTTGGACTTACAGAAAGAAAAGGAAACCTTTTTCACAGTGTGCAGAGACTTTGCGAAGGGAGAGGCACCTACTCCCCAAGCCCCTATGAAGCTCAAATAAGATGATGAGGTCAAACCATTCCTGTAGGCATGTATGAAGTTCCTGCACAAACCGAGGGTTGTAGAAAACCTCCAAGCTTTGATAGATAGCTGCACAGAAAATACAACCCCAGCTATGGAAATTAAGGATGTGCAAAAGTTCTATAAGCATAAGAGACACACTACTCGGGATATGCGGTTGACTACACAGATCAGTGATTACAAGATGGATTAGGTTATTCTAGACTTAGGATCAGATGCGAACATACTACCTAAAAAAACTTGGCAGCGAATGGGAAAACCTAAGTTGGAATGGCCCACTATCCAGTTGCGAATGACCAACCAGCAGAAGATCATCCTGTTAGGAAGACTATTAAAGATCATGGTAGATATCACAGGACCTAAGGTCTGGACTGACTTTGAAGTAATTTAGATTGAAGAAGATGCATATCCTTACCCGACACTCCTAGGATTGGACTAGGCCATTGATATGGGTAGTATTATCAACTTGAAAAAAAGGAGCATGGTATTTGAAAGTGAAGGAACATAGGTGATCGTACCACTAGATCCCACAGAAGGAGAAAGATATGCATAGTCGGTGCGTGAGGGGGAAGAGGTGGATCAAATCTATAAGTTAACTGCAAGGGACGAATACTAGATCAATCCTACAGTCGATGGTGTGCTTTGCTGGGAAAGGGATAGAAAATTCTTTCCAACAATGATGAAGAAATGGAAAATTGGCAAAACTGGCTGCATGATGTCTCTGCACTACGCTGCTTGTGAATCACTAGGAGCTTTCGTTGCATATCCTCCAAGGTAATATAACTACCCTAATTTGATGGGTCTAGTAGTGTAAAGGAAGTTTTGCTTACATTCGAAGATGACGTTCCTAGAGAACGAAGGTTATGGGTCCCTAATCTAGCCATTCGCGCAACACTTGCAATATGGTGGGATATGCATAAGGAGGCGTTCTAGGACTAGGAGGAATGTTGGGACATGATGATCCTGCAATTTGAGCCTCTAGCTGAGGTGCACTTCAAGATGTTCCTTGGCCCAGGGGAACCATGAAAACACTTGTTCGCTTGAATGGGGAAGTAGTGTGACCGAACTACAGAAGAATGGGTTCACTTATTTTTTCATGTGTTGGGACCAGTCCCCACTGCATGGTACGTAGATGCAGAGCTACATCAATTTACCCGCCACTGGGAAACTCTGAAGGATGAATTTGTAGGAACATTCAGACTAATATGGGGTTTGGAAGTGCTTGAAGAAGCTCTGCAGGATATAGATACGTTTGTGTTTGGTAAATCCAGCTCCTCTACAGTATTTGGGGCACCAACATCGGAAATGCAGATGCAGGATATCGTCAATTATTGCAATATAACTATAGAAGAGTGCGATGGGAATTTGTACAATATCTCTATCCCTGAATCAGAGGGGGAGCGCGCAGTTGTGGGCCCTCCATTATAGACTGTGGATGTAACAAAGCCTCTGAAACTGCGGGAAGTCAACATTGGAACGACAGAGCAGCCTAAGTTGGCTAAAATTGGGGACTATTGGGATGATGACACTATAATAAAATTTGTTGAATTGCTCACAGAATATCAAGAATTATTCTCAACTAAGTTTTCAGAGCTCAAAGGGATCACGAGGGACATATGGATTATGTGCATCATGCTAAAAACACATGTGTGCCCTGTAAAGTAGCGGCCTTATTGGCTGAACCCTAAGTATAAGAATAAGGTTAAGGAAGAAATTGATAAAATGCTCACCGCAGGTATTATTGAACTAGTCGAGCAGTTAGATTGGCTAAGTCCAATGGTGGTTCAGGAAAATAAAACAAAGGGAGAAATACGAATCTCTATGGACTTACAGAAATTAAATGACACCTGCGTACATCACCCCTTTCCAACACCATTCTCCAATGAGATCCTGGACAGTGTAGAGGCCAAGAAGCGTACTCATTCACTGACGGGTTCTCAGGATACTAGTATACAGTCATGCCATTTGAACTCAAGAATTCCCCTGCAATCTTCTCCCAGCTAATTGTCCCATTTTTCAAGGAATTCATCCACAAATTCCTAGAAGTGTATTTCGATGATTTGATTGTCTTTGGTTTAGTAAAGAAGCATTTTTTGAGCCTGTGCATGATGTTGGACACCTGCCAGAAACACCATATTTCCCTGAATATCAAGAAATGTATCTTCTGTGTACCCTTCGGAAACTTGCTCGGACATATAGTTTTTCAACAAGGGTTGATGGTGGACCCTGCAAAAGTGGTAGTTATTATCAATCTAGCAGTACCTACCACTAAGAAACAACTACGTTCAATCCTTGGGCATACAAGCTACTACAAAAATTTCATTCAGGGATATGCACTAATCATAGCACCTCTGGAAAAGTTGCTTAAGAAGGATGTCTCATTCTTTTGGGATAACGAGTGCCAGACGAGCTTTGAGCTACTCGAGGAAAAGATGGTCTCTGCACCTATTCTTATTTTTTCTGATTGGGTGAAGGTATTTTTGTTCATGTTGATGCTTCAGGGATTTCCCTAGGAGCAATCCTCATGCAACTTGGCATCGAAGACATTGATTACCCAATCACATTTTCTAGTCAAAAACTCTCGAGTGTGGAGTGCAATTATGTCACCACTAAGCGGGAAGGGTTGGCCAATATCTATGCCCTACAAAAGTATCAACACTACGTGTTAGGAGGGCACTTTAACATGTTTACAGATCGTTTGAATTTAAAGTACCTGGTGAACAAGCCTGTGTTGCTGGGGAAAATATGCATATGGATGTTGTTGTTTCAGGAATACGATTTTGAAATCATAGTCAAGCCAGGGAAGTTGAATGTTGGGCCAGATCAGTTGTCCCAAATTTAGGCGAGTGAAGAACCTACTAACTTGGAGGAAGGCTTGCCTGATGCGTAGTTGTTCACCATTAAGGTCATTGATGCGCACTTCGGTGATATCATTCAGTTTCTGACTGTAAGCATGGCACCTACAGAATATTTGGTACAAAAAAAGGAGGAATTGGTTACCCGAGCGGTGGATTTTACCATTATCGCAGGTCATTTATATAAACCACGAGCTGATGAAGTACTGCGTAGATACGTTATGGAGCATGAAAGGCATGCTATCTTGGCAGAAGATCACGAAGGCATAGCAGGAGGTCACTATGTAGGCAAGGCAAATGGCACAAAAGATCTTGCAGGCTGGACAATGCTTGCCTACCCTGCATAGTGACTCCCATGACTATTATCAAACCTACGATACGTGCCAACAGACAGGAAGGCCATCATGTAGGGATGAAATTCCTTTACAACTGAAAATGGCCCTGCAAGCCTTTGACAAATGGGCTATTGATTTTGTGGGACCGATCAACCCACCAGGGAAGAAGACATGTGCACGTTACATAGTTACCGCCACTGATTATGTAACCAAGTGGGCCGAAGCACAAGAAGTGAAGGATTTTAATGTAGATACTACTGTGCACTTCATCTTTGAATAGATTCTGGCCAGATTTGGGTGTCCAAAGATCCTTATGAGCGATAGAGGTACACACTTTGTTAATGAAACAATAGAAGATTTGACTGAGGAGTTCCCGATCCATCATGCGAAGAGCACCCCGTATCATGCGCAGACTAATGGAGTGGTCGAAACTTTTAAAAAAATCTTGGAGCAAGCACTAACTAAGGTCTTCAACGCCAATCATAGCGATTAGGACGTGCACATCCCAACGGTTTTTTGGGCCTACCGGACGACCTGCAAGAAGCTAACAGGGAAAACCCCATTCAGGATGGTCTATGGCAAGGAGGCCATTATTACGATGGATTATATTGTTCCTAGTCTATGGATCATAGCATTTACGAACAAGGCATAACTTGACATCATGCAGGAGCATTTAGCGCAACTTATGGCTTTGAAGGAAGACTGGTTTATTGCTAATTTATGATAGAAGGTTTAAAAGGCCCATGACAAGGCATGGCATGATCGACATATTCACCAAAAGACATTCACAGAAGGTGAATTGGTCCTCTTATATGATAGCCAGTTTGCGAAACACCCAGGGAAGTTCCAACAACACTAGCTTCATCCCTACGCTATTAAGGAAATTACATATGGCGGAGCTATTAGGTTCGCTACCCTGCACGGTGATATGCTACCAGGCTATGTTAATGGAATTCGGCTCAAACTGTATCGGATCAAATGAATATATGGTCGTAGTAGTTGTATAAGGCATGATATGCCCACCAAGGAAGATGAGTATTACCAGGGTCCGCCCAGGAAGCGGCCTCCAATTTGGAAGCCCAGAGGAGTGCCCAGAAGGTGCAAGGGTCTATTCAAAGCACAAAAGGTGTGCTTGGAGTGTAGGGGTACGCTGGGTGCATAGGAGGTGTGAAAACTAGCCATTGAAACAGTAAAATCGTGTAAAATTATAAAGTTATAGTTGGAAGGAGTGGGTGACCGACATTTAATATGACTATTTTTGTAGATTTTTTACCATTCCTCTGATGGTAAGCTCCAATTAAGGGTCACCCGACTGTTAGTGGCTCTTTGCAGTAATAAAATGGAAGGATAGGTCAGAAGAGGGTTCCATATATTTTGTCTTATTTGTGCTTTGCGAGATTCTACCTTAAGAGAGTTTGGGGCTACTATACTTCTTTGATATCTGAACAACCTACCTCCTCTGATAATAGCCACCCACGGTTGGGATTCATTTTCCACACCATAATGACAACTTCCAACCTTGTAGAGCCCTCACAGATGATAGGATGAACAGAACCGGAGACCGAGGAGGTAGTAGAGGTTGAATTGGAATTTGAAGCAGTCATCTCCATGCCCCCTGCAGCAACAAAGAAAGGTAAAGAGAAAGTTCAAGCATCAGGGAAGCCCGCAAAATGAGTCAGGGTAAAACCCCACATGTCTCCCAGTAATATGAAATCACCGCGAGGGACGGCCCCGACCGACTAATCAAAACCAGTAGGCCACCCTCTATCTGATCAGGAACAGGCCTAGGTTTCCCAACCAATTAATTGGTTGCCACCATTTATTCGGCCTCATAGGCCCTCGACCTGCACACCAAAGAACCTCGATTTCTTGGTCACCTACATGCAGATGCCATTGACCCTGAGCAAGGTCGTCGTTATTGGCGAACACTTTGGCAAGCTTCACGAAGTGAAGTTTGACGATCATGACTTGGTGAATTATGAGGCCTTTCCCCAGCTGGCACCTAAGTTTTACCTAGAATGGATACTGGAAGATGACAGGGTCCAAATCATCCCTATGCATTAGGTGCATGGGTTGGTTGGTTTTGGGCTATTGAACTTGCTAAGGATGCCACATTTTGGCCACTACAATGTTACAAATTGCTTGGTGTGCCAGCTGCTTGCCTTGATCCATGACGGTAGCCTATGGATCCGGGATCGCATCCCTATTGATGATGTGCTAATTCACTGAATTACTGGTCTCCCCATGGAAGGGCCTAACTTGATGTTGTGTGTGGGAAAGAAGTATGAGCAGAAGATCACTGACAGTGTGTGCAAGACTTACCATGTACTACGGAATACTCGAGGGTTCATCATCAGTACCATCAATGACGTGGGAGCGCAGATGGGTACATTGTTGCGAGGATGCAAGCTAATTCACAAGTGCCATGCCACCACCGTCCTCACATATGTCATTCAGTTGGCAGGATAATACGAAAAAGGAGTTTGCTTCAATTGGGCTGAGCACCTCTGTAATGAATTTTTGGCAAATGTCTGCGAAGCCCAGGATCAAGGGCACCCTTTCTGCTATTCTTGGCTGCTACTGCTCATTGCGTTGGTCACATGGGAAGAACTGGAAGAAGCAGTCCTCCCTGAGCTCACCCTTGACATGTGCAAAAGAGTGTCCTACACCAATTTGTGGGGTTCCAAGGATGCGCAACATATTGAGGACAATTAGGTCTTCTAGGTCCTTTTTCATAACAGCTTGGTAGCAACCATCAATTCCTGACCATGCTTATGTCCGCAGTGTACAACAAGTTAAAAACCATCACGACATTTCAGATCACCATGCACAACATCAAAATCAGAGCACGTAAGGATAAAACCTGGAACTCGCTCCCCTATATGGCTCTGGACGAGGATATTGACCACATCATTGCTACATGGTCTTCACAGTGGAAGATTGGATTCAAAACTGGTACGATGGGCACCACAGGGGAGAGTTATACAAAGTTTACCTTACTATCATAGCCAAAGGAACTGGCAGATCAAGAAAAGGCACGGGGAAAGAAGGGAGCATAGGATCACAGTGGGATTCGTAGCAGAAAAGGAACACTGGAGAGGACACAGATGCATGAAAGCATTTGAAATAGAAAAGGAACACTGGAAATGACACAGACATATGAAATGATTCGCGGTCGGATAAAAATATAGAGAAGGGTGCAGAAGTGCCATCACAGAAGGGGTCGCAGCACAATATGGTTATAGAGGGCCAGGAAACAGGAGGTGTTGACTCCCTAGAGGAAAAAAGTGAACAGGTGAGGCCCCTAAAGGGCAATGAAAGAAGCAACGATCTTAGGGAATAGAACGTGAAGAAACGGTTACACTCACGGAAGGCAACCTTGAACAAATCGCAAATGCAGTCACCTTGGCCTCAGAGGACAAATGGTTGGCTCTGGGAGAGCAGCAGAAAGCTGTTGTCGACTCACTTGAGATTGAGCTCTGAGCCTTGTAAAATAAAACCGACACACTGCAAACCAGTTTAGATAAGACCTTCTCTATCTCTGCCGCTAGCAGAACAACACTTGTTGCAGTAGAAAGTCGCTTTTGTCCACTGTCAGGCTCAACTCTCACGGTAAGTCCACCCGATTTGGGAATGCAATTCTAGGCCTACACAAAGGTTTAGTTGGATCCAGCAAGGTTGCCACATGATTCACTATAGGTCTTGCATAGCTCATTGTTTCAATAAATTCAACACAGCGACCATCAGGTACACCATTGGCTCAGCACAGTGGAGTAGACCATTGTAGAACAAACAACTGAGGTCACCAAGGTACAGGCTGAGTGTGCCCTCACCATCGCAAAGCAGATGAAACTGGAGAATTTGATTGGTAGACTCTGCACAGATGTTACAGATGAAATACCGGCCACAAGTACCCCCCAAGCAAAAATTGAAGGCCTAGTCGCGGCCTTAACAGCCTCCAGGGTGGAGATCCAGGTCGTCAAAACTCAGATGGAACATAAAATCACCGGCTTGCAGGCCAAACTACAACCAGAAACACCTCCAAAGGTCAGGGCCCAACGTGCTGTGTTGATTACAGCTACCACTAATGTGATCACAGAAAAAATTGCCGAGGGAGCCGAATTACTGGACACAACGATGCAGCTCTGGACCAAGGTACAGAGGGATCCTCTCCTACGGGAAATTAATCAAACGTTGCGAAAGAAGGAAGATGAGTTTGATAAATTGGAGGCTATCTTGACTAATTTTTCCCCTCCCCAACGTTTGGCCCGACTGCGCACCTTCTAAGCCCTCAAGGATGACATGGATGCTCTTCTACAGTGGAAGAAGACGCTGAGTGATCACCTCCAGCCAGGGGCAGACAAGGCCCTCAATTTGTCCCACGATGTTAATGTTGTAGTGAAACACTTGAAACAAACATTGGAGAGTGTCACAACCACTACAAAAGGCCCAAATTCACAAAATTTGGTAGAGATAGCTCAGACTACTGTTGCTCAAAGTGAAGGGGTATTGCCACCACTAATCAATGCAGTCAAGCAACTCCAAACAAAGATGGAGGACCCACGACTGCCATGACTTGGGATGAGTCACAAGATTGTGTTGGGGGACTGTTGGAATAGGGTTCCCTAAAAGCTGCGAATTTTATATAAATTTTGTATATTTTGGTCTTAATTAGTCTAACATAGGGGTTGTGGGGAGGGTCAAAGCCCCTAATGAATTGTAATGGGTCAAGGGTAGACCAAGAATCTACAAACCATGGTTTGTAGACCATTTCATGCGTAGGCTAAATCAGTATAAATAGATGAACCTTTTTGAGTCATAGGTACAAAAAGTGAAAGAGATTAATGATAGTTGTGAATTGTTAGATCTGTTTGGGTTTCTAGGGTAAGGACTCCTGCTGACTGTGTGCATGGAGATCCTCAGTCCTTCTGTGTTTGGACCCTGCTGGCTATGTGCACAGGTTGTGTTGAATTGTATTTGTTTTTGGACGATAATATATGTGGATCTGGTCAAAGTATCTTTGCGTTATCTAAGTTAATGTTTTCCTGTTGATGTAAACTGTTGGATCTGTGACAAGTACTATTGATACCTGATGTGATTTGGATCTACTCTGTTATAATTTATGCGAACTTGGATTGTCTGACTAAGCTGCAGAAATATCTGTTTGATAGCTACAAAAGTATTCTTGTTCCTGTTATATGAATTTATGATCTGCAATTATCGTTTCTGATAGATTGATATTATGCACGTGGATGCGACAGTAACCATTAAATCTGAACTTTGTGATATAATCCTGCACTTGATCTGTTAATTGGAAATATTGATAAGTTAGAAACACATCTCTATTTTGTTAGTGTCCCATGATTTAGCTGATTTCTAGACCAAATGCACAGGGTAACATCAGACTAGTCTTTGAAGTCCTAAGACCTAGCCTTCCTAGACTCAGAGAGGTCTCTCTCTATTGTATGCAAAGGATGTAAACTTGTTCACTTTAGATGGTTTATTTTAGGCTAGTTGTTAAGTGTTGGGTTTGTTGTTTTTTTGGTTGGATAAGATGATCAAGTAGGATAGGTGGAGTGTGAGGTCATCAAATAAATTGGGCTATGGAGCCTATGAAAGTCATTGATATCTCAATAATGAATCGGAGTACATCATAGGGAAAATCTAGTGTAGTCAATGAATCTTTAAGGTTATGTGTGAAGTGAGTTGTACATTAAGTTGGGGAACCAAGGTAGGACAAAGGGCAGTTAAGAATCCTTTGTAAAATACCTATGGACAATAAGATATTAAATACAGATAAGAAAAAGATACTAATCATGAGATATGGCACACCATTTACTCAATGAAAATAATTTAAACAAATAAATATTCAAGGTGAACAATCCAGTGGAAAAAAGAAAGAAATAAAAATTATCTAACTTCAATGATTGTACTTTCAATATTTGAAAACATATAAGAAGACAAATAGCTTTAATAAATGAAGAGGGAATTCGTAAACATCATCTATCAAACTATAAATAACTTTGAGGCAAACTGATAAAACATATTTGGAAACTATCATATTAATCCATTAATAAAAAAATGAGCTTAGGTGGGCCTAACGAGCAATTAAGAATTCCTTAAACTAACCCATCAAAGGAAAACATAAAGACAATAGCAAACAAGAGGACTGAGGTGCCTCAAACAAAATTTCTCAACCTATACCTTTCTGAGCTATTGCAACATAGTAAGATGGAAATATGATAAACAAGAAAGCATGAAAAAATTAGAGACACATCACCATTAACCAAACTCAAGGATCCTGCAAGCAAGCCTTCATCATCATCAATCAAGGTAAATCATCCACAAGCTCCACAACACCAAAATGCTCTTTAACCTCAAAGAACCATGAATCCTATCAAAACACATCAAAAGCCAACATTTACAATGAATCCTCATGCTCTATATAAAAAGCAAGTAGGAGAAAAACCTAATAGAGTCTCTAGAAGTCTATTGGCTAATCAGAAGTGTCTCTATTGTCATTGAGGCCTTGTAGGGCCCAAGGCACAAAATATCTAAAATAAATATCTTTTTGGTCATTTTTAGAAAAAATAAATTGACCTTTAGTCTCTGAAAGCCTCCTAAAACTTTCCAAGCATACATTTTTGACTTTTCAACCTTAGGAGCATAGCATTGTGTTTTGAAGTGAATTTCCTTTCCAAGGGCGTAGCATAGGTACAGGAAAAATGGGTCATCTTGCAGCAGTGTTTTGAAGGTCGTCCTGATGTCAAAAAAGGCTTTGTGATGGCTTGTTAGAAATACCTTGAATTCTAACTTCTAGATATAACCTTGGTTCTTTTATCTAAACTCTACAACCTATTCAAAAAGTGAAAATACCAAGGCTGGTAAGGGCGCAACACATGTCCTCAAAAGTAGGCAGAATCGTGAAAAAATGGGTGTTTTTGACTCTTTTGGAGGATCAAAACAATTCCAAATGATATAAAACTTTATGAGAATGCTATATGATTGATGAGGGTCCCAAAAATTTAAGCCTTTCCTCCTGAAGATGCGCTGAAAAAAATCATAGCACCATGTGTGCTACCCCCTTGGCCTCAAAATTAGCAAAAAACAAAAAATTGTCAAAATTCTCCCAAATTTGGTGGATGAGGCCTCATGGGTTTTGGGAGACCTATACAGATGCTTGTGCCAATATTCCAAGCTGAGCTTGGCATTTTTCTTCTTTCAATGCTTGAATTTCCATGAGGGCTTCCTTCAGTTTGATTCTAGCAAGCTTGTTTTTCATGGCATAATGTTTGGTCATTTTTTTTCTGGAGAGAAAGGCCTCTCTTCTTTTTCTTGAAATGCTTGTGTTCATTCTTTTAGTATTGAATGATACCTTTTTTCATTTCAAAATCCCTCTCCCACTCCCTGATTTGGTCATCCTTGCTTTGGAGTAGTAGTCTAGTGGCCATCTCCGCATCTTCATTATCACGATCTAGGTCAATGAACTGAGGCTTCTGAGTAGTTTGCTTGCCTCCCTTATTTTTCTTATCCTTTTTATTTTTCTCTTTTCCTTTGTTAAGCCTTTGAATTGATGTAGATGGCAAGGCCCCTTTCCTTTTGGAGGTAGAAAATACTTGCCTTGATCCTCTTTGATAAGTGAGAGGACAAGGTTTAACAAGTTTCATTTCATCATTGGTGACCTTAAGACTACTTTTCTTCTTATCAATGATGTCCACATTTGTGTCCTCTTCATCTTGTTCTTGACTGTCTCCTTGGGAGGTATTTTCATTTTCACCCATGCTAGCATCAATTTCCTGACTTTTACCACTATTATCCATCTCTTGATTTCTTTTTGGGTTCATAGTGTCACTGCTATTATTATTTTTAGGGCTATCAGTCATCATGGTGTCTTCATCATCCTCCTCTTCACTTATCTCTTGATTTTCATCATTAACCTCATTATCATTGGTTTATTTTTCCACACTGTTTTTTCCATTGTCTTCACTGTTTTTCCCACTGCCATTTCCTTCAAACTTTGTCTCTTCTTCTTGACTGCTATTTCCATCTTTGTTACTGCTCCTTTTATCACTGCTATGCTCATTGTCTTCTTCATCCTCATTTGGCTCACTGTTGTATTCTTCACATTCACTGTTTTTCCCATCAAAATCTGCCTCTATCTCTGTATCTTCATTATTTTCAGTCTCTGTATTGTCTTCACTATCACTAACCTTGTCTTCATAACTATCTTTGTCTTCATTGTCCTTTATTTCTTCTTCGTCATTATATGTCTCTATTTTTTATTTTGTCTCTTCATCATTGCTTGCATCTTGATCATGGTCATGATGTTATTTAGCTTCTGCCATGTTATATTCTTTTTCATCCTCATTTGGCTCACTTCCTTCTTCTTCTTCTTCAATTTTATGTTCATGTTCTTTGTTCTCATTATTCTCTTCATTATCTGCCTTGTCATTTGTGTCTTGATCAAGACTGTCATTATCTGTTTCCTCATGACTGTCACTTTGTTCCTCATCACGTGTTTCTTCTTCCCCACTATCTTTTGTCTCTGCTTCTTCATCATCACTTTCTTCATTTTCATTTTCCTCTCCCTCATTACTTGTTCCTTCCTCTTGACTATCATTTTATTCCTAACTGTCATGTTCCTCTTTGTCACTTTTTTCTTCATGTTATTCATCACTTTCTTCTTGTTTTGAGGCTTTAGGAGAAGGTTAAAGAGGGAGGTTTTTTTGGGGATAGGATTCATATCGAGAGGATGAATCATGGTCAGTGGGGGGTGATGGAGGAGTGGAGGAAGCTGGATGAGATGATGAGGGTAAAATTTGCAGAGGAAGAGGCTGTGGATTTGTGAAAACATCATGGGCGATGAAGAATTCCCATGGGATACCATGTTGCTCTAATTTATGCAACACAATAATTTTGATAAGAGAATGGTGGAAAAGACTCTACATTTGTTGTGAAGGAGGCCTCTTTTGCACAATGTATGGGATCTTATCAATACTTCTATAAAGGTAATAAGGAAAATGCAGTAGCTTGGCCCTAGTGAAATGCAAAAGAAGTCTTGTATGGTAGGAATAGAGCCTAGAAAACCTACCCTCACAGGCAAAATATTTCATGATGGTTTTCATTGAAGGTGCATAGCTTTCCAACAGATGGGAGAAGGGAAAAATAGTCTTGCAATCAGGTTGGTATCTTGCTTTCAAAAAGGGATGGTAATGGCTTAAGTCCAAACTCACCTATTCGAACCATTTTTCTCCCATGCAAGGTATCCCAGTGGCCATGGCAATTGCATTGGTTGACAGCTCAAACTTCACTCCAACCAGGTGTACTTGGTGGTTATGGAGGTTTAGGATGAAAAGTCTGGTCAACTCAGGGTGACTTTTGACTCTTTGTACTTTTTCACAGAATTCATAGCCTCCTAACTATGGGAAATATGAAACTATGGTAGAGGAGGTTGTCAACTCCTTGGTGCTTAAGGGCTCAAATCTGTTTTCTCTCCCACCCTTTCTCAGTTGCTCTCTATGCCTTTGGCCTCCCTTGCCCCTGTCAACACTACCTTCTCTAGGAATTTTGTCTTTTACCCTTGTATTAAAATCAAAAACTTGAAACTGCCTGTGTAATGATATGAATAGGGTGAGTGGGATGGTGGGGAGACAGTGGTGTCAAGGCTTGGCTATGTGGAGGCTAGTTGTGCAAATGGAGAGGATATTTGGCAGAAGCTCTACTTCATAACTTGGAGACCAAACATTTTCGTCCTCTAAGGTCTCTATATTTATTTCTAAATTAACCCTTTAAAAAATAGCATGAGAGGGGACAAAGTGTTTAAATACCTTTTATAAAAGCTCTAAGGGTTCCTAATAGAGAATTTGAAAATCTTTGAGCAATTTAGAGGCTTCAAACAACTTTGAAGAGTCTTCTGGTAGAATGCACAGCACAAGATTGTAGCGCAAGTGAGTCAGGTCGAACCTGCACAGGCTGTCAGGTGTTACCCTGAATGCAACACAGGAACAGAGTACCAGCAGGGTCTGAATGTAGTCGGGTCAGGCTTGAATGACCCAATGCGCAGCACTTCATAGGCACAACAGTGGGGTGTCGGGTTCCTACGCGCTGTCGGGTCGGCCCTCTGCACGTCCAGGCATGTAGTAGATGGGGTGTCGGGCCTTCTAGGTAGAGCCTACATGGATAAGAGCGTGGCGTCAGACGGCTCCTGGACGCTATCGGGTTGACCCTGCATGGCCCAACGCATAGCAGAAATGCACAACTCTGGGCGGTGTGTTCGCGCATTTGTGGAAGCGGTAAACACATAGCGCACTACTATAGGAGTGCAGTTCTCTGTTTCAATTTCTCTAGAGCGCACACATAGGTGCACATCAAAATTTTACAAGAGCATAGCACAATTTTCTTGCCTGAACATCTGCCAGAAAAATCTGAAATCTCTGAAAACCTTCCACTTTATTTTTCAAATAAAAAATGACTTTGAGGGATAATGAAATGCTTTTATACCCTTGGAAATAAATTAAAAACCAAAACCCACTTTGCTAATTTCTATTTTTGGTCTTTTTATCCCTTTACTGATATTTCTCTTTTTTTTGTGCAGGAGGTGACCTAGGCATAAAAATGATTCTTTGGTGGGTGATTTTGAACATATACATTTTTTTTTTCTCTTTCTTATTGCTTTTGACAATCCTTTGACTGTACTTGAAAACTTAGGTAGCCTTCAATGATACTCTTTAGAATTTCTCCCTATGGTGCAATGAAATATTTTTTCCTTAACAAACCCTAAAGGTGACCTTCTGACATCATCTTTCAAATCTCTGCTTTCTATCATTAGGAGGTATCTCACCTTCATTCCTTGTTTCAAAAAATATTTAATTTATGCTCAATGGCACTGATGTACGTCTGTGATTGTGATACTTTGCATGGACTCCTTGCTAGGCAACACCTGTTTTGCCAATTAGCTATAAAAACCTTGATCCTCTTTGTTCATAGGCATGTTGTCTTCCCTTTGTTATGAATGTCCTTGATGAATTTGGCTTCACACCTTGCATCTCTTCTGCTGATAACCATCATAAACCATTCTTGTAGAAATTTTTTAAGATAGGAAATTGTCCTTATGCATACTTCATGCTTAGATCAAGGAGGTCCTTTGTTGAAGACTTTTTGATACCCTTTGGAAAATCATGAGCTCACCCTCCTTTAAGTTTGATTTACCTTCTTGACACATGAAACACATTGATTTTGAATATCCTAAATAACCCTACAACTGATGAACCCTAATGATATTAAAAAATAAAATAACTCAGAACCAGATAGCAGAAAACACAGATACAAAACCAGACAAAACAATGGCGGAAAAGAGGCTTTAGCCTCATGGCATTATCATCATTCTCTCTTATTAAAAGAATTTAGTTTACAATATAAATAGATGAGAGAAAATGCCTTAAGATAGTCTGAGCTATCTTAGACTCCTTTGGTTGATATAGTTTCTCACCAAAAACCCACCAAGATAGGAGTTACTAAAAAAACTCCAATATTTGAGGAACGACCCAAAAGTTAGGCACATATTCCTAACTTGGAATATTTAATTAATTTATTTATTATTGTTATTTGAGAGAGGCTAAAATTCCCCCCTTCAATGACAAATCCAAAATAATAATGAGGAACCATCTTCCATGTTCTCATGTTGATCCTCAAAAACATTGCTTGAAAAACAACCAAAACTGGATGCTAAAAAACTGCAATCTGAAGAGACCATGAGTCAGCTACATGTCCGATTCATCTTTGAATTTTTCTTGACAACTCCATCAAGTGCCAAGTTGCAAAAGGATCCATCTGTCCTTTGCATGAAATTAGCATCCTTTGTCCACTAACAGAATTTGTTCAAAGCCTACTGGCTGATGATGTTAAAAACAACTCACTGTTGCTTTTGCTGTGCTGAAAATTGTTCACTTCTTCTTTTCTTACGACTACCCACTGGAAAATTTGTTAATGCCCACTGGAAAATTTGTTGATCCCCACTGGAAAATTTGTTGAAGATGCCCCCTGGCTGCTTTTGCTGGTTTTTTCGAGACTTTCAGTCTGACAACCACTGTTAATGTCATTGACATTTTCCCCCCTTTGTTAGCTGAAAGGAGAGATACTTCTCTTGGAAAGTATTACTTAACTCCCCCCCTTCAGGTGTAGGAGTTTTACATTGGTGTACTCCCCCATTCAACTACATGAGAGTACCATCATCTTTTCACTGTTGGCTGCACTATGTGTGATTGTATTCGATTGTAGAACTGAGAAAATATTTTGACTATGGATGACCATTTCCAAGGGTTGATCCATTCATAATGTATCTTCAATCTGGTTGATTGTTGTTGGTTGTGACATTTTTCTGAGGAATTATTGGGCTTGCCATAATGGCTACAAGGATGGATATCAAAACACTGATCTTCCATATTACCGATTCTTTGACAATGTGAACATTTCGGTTGGACTTCAACTTCAGGTTGCGTGCAATTATGGTTGTCTACAACTTTGGGTTGTGTGCATTTCTGGTTGTCTGCAACTTTCTCAGAATCTGCTGAGGTGATTTGTGCAAGAAATATTTCACTGACGAACTTAATGGGCTTGGAATAATCTAGGATATGTAAGGTGGTGTCATCAGTGACATATCCTAAGCCACATCGATTCTTTTTATTTTGAATTTCTTCCCAGGGCTTGATGATGGGCTTGGAAGAAATTGGAATTGGAACAACTTTGACACTTGAAGTTGTTGGAATGAATGACTTATCATCTGGATGGTTCAAAGACTTGAATGTATCACTCTTTTCTTGAAATTCAATCCTTTTAATTTGCGACTTGAGTTGAAGAAACTCAATAGTTTCATGTGTTTGGTGTAGATTCCATGAAATATCGGCAAGAGTTTCTTTCTGACGTGCACCATGTCTTCATCACTGGAGATGATCAAACTGCGAAGAATTTTTAACAACTGAATATGTGGCACCATTTGAACTTGCGCACTTGAAATCAGGCTCTCTTGTCGGAGATGTTGTGCTTTGAACTATTTCACTTGTTTTTGAGACTTGAATCACAGGCTCGCTTGCTTGGAACACTTGCTAGAATTGTAGAATTTTCTTGCTTAAACTCTGGAATTCACGCTCGCTTGATGTCGATCTCAACTTTCTTGATTGATTTTAGAGTTGAACTTGTTTGGTTGCTTTGATGGTTGTTGCAATGAAATTCACTTTGGCTCGCTTGTCTGTTTGATCTTTGTACTAACTTGATGCAAATTGCTTGAATGAATAATCACGCTCGCTTGCAGGAGATGTGAACTTGTTTCTTGTTTGATTTAAAAACTCATGCACTAACTTGATTTTGTGTAAAGAAAGGGTTTCAAACACTATCGACAATGCACCCAAGAAAGCTTACAATGATTTTAATGATTCACTTCAAACAATGAATTCCCTTGTCCTCTTAAAAATTCATTAATAATGAATTTTTAATGATTCACTTAAAACAATGAATTTGATTACAAGTTCTGAAATGGATTTTCAAGAATGTTGATGTAGAATTTTCTTTGAAATGCATTAAATTGACTAAGTGAATTTGTTTGTTGATGTAGAATGTTGATGTAGACAATATTTGATTATGTGTTTTAGTTGTGCAGATGCAAGTGTTGAGCTTAATTATCCCGACTTGAAGCTAGTTCGTTACATGTGTTGTGCTTGCTGATATTGAAATTGAAGTATGCGATATTAAATGAAATCATTGATGTGTCACAACTAGACACAAATCAAAAAGCAACAACATGAAGCCATAAAAAACATGCACCATCACAAACACACATGGTGTACCTAAGATCCCCTTATTCAATTTCGGGCGGATCTAGGATACAATCACCAAAAAATGATATATTTATTAAATATTGAGTACATAAGAAATCTCCACCTTCAAGTAATGAAAATTGCAAGCTTACAACCTTTAGAAGCAATTCGTCTTCAAAAAATGGATATTCACTGACTCAATCTCTCTCAAAGAAAAATGGTACTTGGAATCATAACAATGACTTTCCCTTATCACTCCAAATTTACAAAATATGCACCTTATTACTCCAAAAATTAAAAAAATAATTTCACTCCATCACTTCAAAAACCCTCACTCCATAAAAAAATGCACACTTATCTCTCCATTTACAAAAAAAATATATAAATTAGAGAAAAATTCAACTATTCCCTATTTTTCATAGACTCTAGAATGAGCACTCACTCCACTCACTCCTCACATTCATTCAAGATATATAATATGAGCACTCATTATCTCTCAATTTTACACCTTATCTCTCCATACATGTCATCATCTCTTCTCCCACTTATTATCTCTCATGAAATTTACAAAGTCTCTATTTAAATTTACATAAAAATTTATGAATTAACTCTTAAAAAGTGAATCGAAACTTGATAAATCTCTTTACCCTCCTTATTTTGACTTAAAAAGGTCCTTACAAAACTCACATGGCCTTCTTAAAAGCTTTCTACTCTTCTAATAAATTTGATGGCATATATATATTTCATCTAAAAGATATATATATTGCATATCGTAACTTTATGATCACACCCTTTTCAAATTTTGTTTATGTTACTTAAAAACATGAAATAATGTTAAAACTAAAGCTCACCTTAAAAAAATTCATAGTCCTCTATGCTCATAGTCCTCCACTCTGGCATTTTCGTAACACAAAGAGTGGGTTAGTCTCTTCTGGTTGAATATAGAGATACACTGGCCTTTTTGTTTGAGACGGCCTTCCCTCGTAAGCATGGAATTTTAAAATTACATCCTTGCTGGGGAAATGGACGTTTTCATATTTACAATCATCGCAAAGGCTTCAACGCTGCTATATTGGCTACGTGTGATACATGGAATCTCTGCAATGTGCTTTAACACTATGGGGTCGACCACATCCTGGATGTAGACCCTTAACTCACCAACACAGCCACCCACGTAAATGTTCTCGCGTTATGATTGCACTGGTGTGATACAACGTGACTGCAATGGCTTCACACTCTAGTTCGACCCTCGTTTGAACGCAGACCACTGGGATCGCTTCCACGTTGTTATATTTGGTACAGGTATAACACAATCACTGTTATTTCACCATAGCAACCCTCTAACTATCCGCGTTATATTCCTGGGCACTTTTCCCACTCAAATACTTAATAATTCTCGTTATGGGTTTGGCTCTGATAGGATATATTAGAATCAGCCTTCATGCTATGAATCGATTCTAACTTATGTATGCCGATTCTAAGCACTTTTACAGGTCAGGAAGCTGAGAAAATATTGGCTATCAAATCCAATAACATGCACAGACCCAATACTGACTTTCCAATAGGTTCCTCAAGGAAATAAGTTACAGGGGGAAGAATTACACCCAATGGTTTTCAACTAGAAGACTAAAATTCCTCCCTTTCACCTCGAAACGTTCCTAGATAAAGCACAAATCAGTCACAGATATGGCATTTGGTGGTGCCTTGAATCGCAGATTAATGAAACGAATATAACTAATGTGCATAAAAAATGAAATCAAAGCTCAAATGGAGAGCTAGCTTTAGTGGATCCAGGGTAAGCTCACGAATATCTTGGAGCCACCCTATATCAGAACTTCAGTGATACTCCCTCTCGGTGTCCTCCTCTAATGACACAGTCACCCTTAACAACACTCTCAGCAGGACCATGATCAGCAGCACCCTACTGGACGACTAGCCTCTTGCAGTTTTCACAGCAAGTGCAGTACTCCAACCCAAAGAGCTCTTCGGCACTACTCCTTAGAATGCACAACAAACAAAGCTCTTTAACAATGGAGTCTACGGATGGCAACGATATTTTGGCTATTCGTAGCACTCAAAACTGGAGCTTCAGAACTCAACAAACGTCGTAGCCTCTTAGCCCACCTTACGCAGCAGCAGAATAAACATCAGATTTCTCTTGCAGTTCATGGATCGCCTTCCTTCTTCTCTTCTCTCGGTATATCAATGCCGGACTAAATATCTCATTTATCACCCTCCTCGAAATCTTCATTTATTTCCAGACATGGATCTTCGCTCTGATACCACATATTAAAAAATAAAATAACTCAGAAACAGATTGCAGAAAACACAGATACAAAACTAGACAAAACTATGGAAAAAAAGAGGCTTCAGCCTCATGGCATTCTCATCATTCTCTATTATTAAAAGAATTTAGTTTACAATTTAAATAGATGAGAGAAAATGTCTTAAGATAGTCCAATCTATCTTAGACTCCTTTGGTTGAGATAATTTCTCAACAAAAACCCACCAAGATAGGAGTTAGTAAACAAACTCCAATATATGAGGAACAACCCAAGAGTTAGGCACATATTCCTAACTTGGAATATTTAATTAATTAATTTACTATTTTGGATTTATTATTGTTATTTGAGAGAGGCTAACAAATGACCTATTGGGATGCCTTTTGGACTTGACCTTTGGCTGAACACTTAGCTTAGGGTTTGTGGGTGTAAAATAGATCATTGAAAAACCTTTATGCATTGCAATCCATGAAACTGATTACTTTTATTTATCTAAAGATCTTACAAAGGTAGCTTGAAACCACCAATGCTTGAGGCATTTAGTGAATAGGGGAAAAAGTTAGGCTACTTGGAAAATCCAAGGTGTGACTAGAAAGTTAGGCAAGTCGAAAAAAAAGTGGTAAGGCCAGAGGTGGCAAACATAGTGAAAATGAGTGACATAAGTTCATGATTTGGTATTCTGGGAGTGATAGGATGGTTGTGCCTTGATAGAGTAGTAGAACAGTGAAAAATTTATCCTAAGGATAATCAAGGCAGTGAGATTTCTAGAACTCACAATATTCATGAATTTTGTTTCTAGAAATCTAGGATAAGCATTTAGTCATCTATAAAGGAAAAAATTACTGATGACTAACATGTTTGACTTACCTGATCTCTCTCAGGGTGCGGAAACCTAGTTCCAACACCCACCCATATTACTTCGGGTGATACTTTGACCTGCACAAGCAGGTCACTGCCGAAAGTGCCAGTAGTATAGGGGTTTGTTGGCAAACCTTAACCTCCGAACTTGGGTTACGACCCCTCGAGCCAACAGTTGTTGTGGGTCCAACGGGGGTCATGAATCGTCGGATCTTAATATAATATTTTAATGTGGTGGTGCATTGGGTCCGGTGGGGGTCACGACCCGTCAGACTTATATATAGTGAAAATGAGTGAAATAAGTTCATGATTTGGTATTCTGGGAGTGATAGGATGGTTGTGCCTTGATAGAGTAGTAGAACAGTGAAAAATTTATCCTAAGGATAATCAAGGCAGTGAGATTTCTAGAACTCACAATATTCATGAATTTTGTTTCTAGAAATCTAGGATAAGCATTTAGTCATCTATAAAGGAAAAAATTACTGATGACTAACATGTTTGACTTACCTGATCTCTCTTAGGGTGCGGAAACCTAGTTCCAAAACCCACACATATTACTTCGGGTGAGACTTTGACCTGCACAAGCAGGTCACTGCCGAAAGTGCCAGTAGTATAGGGGTTTGTTGGCAAACCTTAACCTCTGAATTTGGGTTAGGACCCCTCGAGCCAACAGTTTTTGTGGGTCCAACGGGGGTCATGAATCGTCGGATCTTAATATAATATTTTAATGTGGTGGTGCATTGGGTCCGGTGGGGGTCAAGACTCGTCAGAATTATATATATATATATATATATATATATATATATATATAAGAAAAATAGCCATTTAAAAAAAAAAAATTAGAAATTTTGAAAATGGTCGTAGGAGTGATTTTAAAGAGGCCACAAATTTTCTCAGAATTCGGTTGGAGCTAGGTGGAATCCAGTGGCCAAGAAAGGTAGAAATTACGCCTTCCTTAACCTGTCCAGTCATCCAAGTCAACCAAAATATTTGACCAGCTCTAACTTTCACATACGAGATCAGTTTGACAAATTGTTTGCATTGTTGCAATCATGATGATGAGATCTACGCTCTAGTCCTGATTCGAAAGAAATTTAAACACTTTGATTTTATTAGGTTCGATAAGTCCTTTTTATGTTTTGTGTGTCTCTAGTGCCACATGGATCAATCCTCCCCACTAAGGAGCTTTTGGTCCTCCCAAAGCATCAACATTTATCTGCAACTGATGTGTATTATGTTTGCACCACAAGTGTCTTCAAAATTCACCCTTCCTTCTTTCTCACCTTTGCCATTCAGAGACATAAGTGATGATCCAACACCTGCATCCAATGCAAACCTGTAGTAATATTTATTGCAAATTGCATGCTCAAATATGACCAAATATGACCCAAACATCTCCATACTTGCCATGAGTTTATAGCATGTACTCGGTTTTCAATCTTACATAAAAATGGAAATCACATCCCAGTTATCATTACAAGACAAAAACATTATTGTCGCATTTCGAAGTGATGGAAAACACATCATCACTTTTACATGAAACAAATGCGTTAGATGACTTGTAAGATAAGTCCAAAATATCGTAGTTGCTTCATAAGTGATGGAAAGACACAACATCACTTTTACATGAAGAAATGAAACACATGATTTACAAAAATAAGGCCATGACAAGCTAACACAACTAGAAAAATAATATATAAAAACCCCTCTTTAGCAAAGTGAATGGGTCATCCCCATGTGGGGAATTCGCTTGTCGACCATCTCTTTCAATTGGTTTTTTCATGGACATTTTGTCTTTGAGGTGCTGCTCTAGATGGATTCTCCAACTCATGGCTCTTTTATGGCCACCGCAATCGCAATAACTGCAATGAGTCTTCTTCCTCCATACCTCCTTAACCAATTTATTTTTCTGTTGTGGCAAATGATTTCCATGGCTCATACTCCTTTGCCTTCCCATCCTTTTCCAAAACTTAGAAATATCATGGTTATGTAAACCACAAAAATAAGAAGTGTTGGATCCTTGTGATTTGCAATATTGGAAATAAAAAACACTTCAGGGGCCACATCAAAACCACTTTTGAATCCTAGGACCTAGCCTTCTTGGATTCAGAGAGGGATCTCTCTATTTATGTGTTTTCAAATGATATGTCTTTAAGCTTTTTTTTTATAATATTAGGCTAGTTATGAAGTTCTACGTACTTGTTTGTTTTGGATGAATTAATTGATAAGTTGATAGATCTGTGGTGTGATTAATTAAGGGGATGTTTCAGCTGAACAGATAAACCATGGGAAAACATTGATCCATTGGACTATGGAGTCATAAAAGGATTTAATTTATCATCAACTGTACAAGGGTTTTCATAGGGAAAGATAACTATATCAAGTGTATCTCTTAGATTAGATTGTGATATGAAACAATAAAAAGTTGTGAAGGCAGCAAAGCTATAGTGAGTTATAAATCTTCTAGCTCTACTTAAACAAGAAAAGCCTTTTAGGTAACTATTTGAGACAAACCAAAGGACAGGGCATACCATAGACTTGTTTTGGCCAGACTTTAATAAGAAAACCTTTAAGAAAACAATCCAGCAATCCTAAGACTACTTTTAGAAAAAAAACTAAAAAAAAAAAAAAAAACATTTAAGATAATAGTGAGAATAGCCAAAGAGCAAGCTAAACCTATCTTCTTTAACTCAACACTCAAAAGACCTTCAAAGAAACATTTTGAGGCAGACCAGAGGACATGTCATACCATAGTATTCCATGGTTTAGACTCTACTAAGTATACTTCAAATAAAGGCCTTAAAAACAATATTTCAAGCTACACCAAAGGACGGGGCTCACCATAGACTTATTTGGCTTGACTCAATTAAATCATTTCTAAGACAACAAGCTAGATAGAACTGGAGAGAAATTAAGGATTCTCCAATCAGACCTAGAAGAAGAAAACATTATGATAAAGAAGGCAAACATAAATAGGGTGCTGAGACAACATATCCTACTCTAAAATTTCTGTTCTTTTATTAGAGAAATATGGAAAAAATGGAAAACATAAGAAAAAAAATGACAAATGAGGAAAAATTCACCATTAACATAGCTCAAGAATCCTGTGACCATGCTTGTATTACTGGTGATCAAAATAGTTACATTACTCCATGTACAATAGCTCTCTGCAACTTAGAACTTTCTCAAATCCAACCTAGCAATCCTCAACTAGCTCAGCAACATAAATCAGTCAAATAACCATCAACGAACCAACGACAAAAAATGAAGCTCATATGAAATATTTATCTACAAAATGAGGAGGTGGTGCTAAGCTAGGGTTTAGATGTCATTTATTACAGAGTTAGTGATTTTTGACCTTTGAGACCATGTAAGGCCCAAGGAAAAAATATCTAAAGGTGTTTCTCTCAAAATAATAACTCCTAACCTAGCTTTTGAGTTAATTTCTATGAAATGTTTGAATTTAAGGCTTTTTCAATAACTTTACAATAATTGGTGGTAGATGAAAAATATCTCTGAATGTGTGTAATAACTGTTTGATATTTTATTGAAAGAAAAAATGTTGTAGGTGGTAAAATATCCTTTGAAGAAGTAACTGTTGTAGGTTTCGTCATTCAAATTTTTTCGTGTGCTAATATGCCTCTGTTTTATCTTTAAATCTTGTATTTGGACATTAAAATTCAGTTTTACCCTTTAACTTTTTGTTTCATTGTCTTTTCTCTATTTCTGATTTTATTTCTACTTTATGACTTAATTCTTTGATTAATGTTTATTCTTCGTTTTCTGTCTTCATTTCCTTTAATCTCTACTTTTTTAGCTAATCCTTCATGATTTGTCTTTGATCATTGATTAGCCTCTTTAACCTTTAATCTTTATTTCTTTATCACTGTCCTTTGACTGTCTTTCTTTTCACTGTGTCTTCTGTTTGTGTGTGTTTTTGGTGTAGGGATGCCACTTTTCATTTCTAGAGGGTTTAATAACCATTGATAGTCATGTTTTATCGATGATTATACTTTTAATTCTCACCTCTGGTTCATCTTAATGGAATAAATCGTTTGCATCATCATCCAGACCACTCATTAAATCGAATTTGGACCTTCAGAATGCATTTAGGAAATACATGTTCCCAAGCTCAGATGTGTTAGATGGACACATGGATTCGAAGTTTGACACATATGGACTCTTCTATAAGGCATTGGCCATGTGGAGATTCTGGAACAATGAGAATTTGGACCTCATTTGAGCAACGTAGTCTTGAATGTTGGGAAGTGCATTGGAGTGCACCCTTGAATGGAAGGAGTTTCATATGCAACACAATTAGTCCCTTGAGAGGCAGTGGTGGTCAGCTCATAAGTGATACAACATATACTTCAAACCTTGGAAACATTGCAATAAAATTCATGAATGGTTTGTTATTCTCTTAAGGCATGTAGAAACTAAAATGATAAGGGATTATGGACCCTATTTCATTGGTCCTGCGGATGATGTCTAGTTTGACCAGGTCATGGGGGATGATGCCAAAATTTACCTATAACATCTACCCCATAAAGCATGAAGTCATAATAATAACAATAATTTTTGAATGAGATGCTTTACAACGTGATGGGCTGGGATGGAAGCAGAGTGGAAACCTGCATCAATATTACAATACATTACATCATGATATTTCCATCCTGATCATGAATTGTTTAGGGAGGTATTCCCATGCTCAGCACATAAAATTTCTAATAACATGTACATACTTCAGAAATTCATCTAAATTGGAATTTTTCCCAGTACAGACACGCCTACACATATAGGCCCATGCTCTGATGACGATCTGTATGTAATTTCACCGTATAAATGATGTGTACAAAAATCTTGAAATCACAGGTCGGATGGCTGAAACTAGATCTGGGGTCTTCTTATCTCGTTCACTCGATCATTTGGGTACAAGTCTAGCCATGCGAATATATGATTCGTAGTCGAACACGGTAGACATTGTTTGATTACCAACCAATGATGTGAGTTGTTAACAAACACGAGAGAACCACCATTGATGTTAATGGACCTCGAGGTAATGCAGTACATTTCATAAGGTGTGAATATATTATTTGATATTGAATGCCAAAAAAAATATTTTGGTCAAAGGTCGGGAAGCCAGCATCTTGGCGATGCTGTAACAAGCCTCGTGGTACTGGAAGATGATGTTTCTAGGTAAACTTCCTAGATGATGATTTGATTTCGACAGGAAACCACTTGATCATGAAACAAGATTTGCTGATTTCGGAGACAAAATGTTACTTGATATAGCAGTGTTCAGGGATGACTTTCATGAGAATGATGGTTTATGAGTATTGCAGAAGGATGATTTTTCACTGGATGACTTCTCTTGAACATATCAGCGACACTGAGATGATTTGGAAGCATTGACCCAAAACCTAAGTGAAGGTATGATGAACCATAGGTATGAATGAACCGTCAAGAAGATTACCCAATCCAATCAATCACAATGATGGAGTGAATTTTCATGTTCAAGAGCGACCTACTATTGTAAAAGTTTTGTTTGATTTCCCAAATTTTCCCTGGTAATTTGTTGACTAGTACCTCTTTATTTTTTAACAAACTTGACAAGGATAACAAATTCTTGATCTATAATTCAACCCTTCAGGCAAATAATGTATTGCTATTTAATAATTTAACAATTCTAGCGATGAATGAAACTCGATTCTTGCCATGATAGACAAGCCCATCACTATTTTATGTTTTAACGGGCATAACGACAGTGACATCTTGGTCCGTTTTTATATTTAGAGAGTTTGAAAAAAAGGACAAAATAAAACACCATAAGTACTTTTTCGTAAATTTGTCGCTAAGATTCGAAAAAATGTAAAATGATATCTGAGAGAACCTCCTGGCCATGTTAGACTAAGGTTTTCCTTTTTCGTAAATAATCTATCTCAATCCAGAAAAGGGTTAAACTTATACTAAGTAGATATCAATTCATTTACTTTTACAAGCTTGAAAAGATAAGTGCTGGATAATATTTTCACATTATCGGAGTCTAAAAAGAGCTAAAATAAGACTCCATGGGTTCCTTTTTTGTTGTTATCGAAGGTCAAAAAAGTGATAAAAGTGTGCTTCAAGTCCTTTTTTGTTTTTATCAAAGCTCGAAAGATAAGGATAAAAGTATGATTTGTGGTCAAATTATTCTTGAAATAAATTTGCACGACTAATATTTCATTAGTTGCAAACCTATTCAAAACAACATCAAATGGATTAAAAATACCTATTTCATGATAAAAATTGAATAAAAGGATAGTCACAACAATAATTATGTTTTGAAAATAATCAAATGAGTAATTGTGATTTGAAGGTTACCATTTTCATTTTGGAGCTTTGAACCTGTTTTTGCCCCCGAAGATCATTTGTTGATTGCGAGTGATTCTATGGACAGTTTTCATCACCATTTGATCCAGGTTGGTGCCATAAACCCCCTTTCTCTTTCAGTAGGCATTTCATTTCATTTAATTGAAATTTTTTCAAGGATTTGGGCCTCTTAGGGTAAATTAATTTTCAAAAGAGGGAAACGCACCCTTGAGCATAGAAAACTACATTGGAATGCACTCAAAATGAAGCTTAGGTGAATATGAAATGCATTGTTTATTGACCAAGACTGCGTTGGATGAAATTCACATTTTTTATTGTTTCATTGTACCCAAATTTTTCCTAATTGTTTGCATGGAAAGGAGTCTAATGAGTCTTATGGTTATGTTTTAGGGATTCATCGAACTAGAATGAAAATTACTTGGAGAGAAAGAGAGCATGAAGAACAAAACATGATTTCCCTTAATGATCTGGGTACTATAAGAGCCCTAAGCGATTATGGGTTATTAAAGTACTTCTTCTTATTAGGTATGAGGAAAAAAATGGAACTTTTGGAGTTCCTTGTTCGTGCATGGGATCCAACAATTGAGGCATTTCACATTAGGAAAAAATTGGTTCGAATTACAGTGGAAGACATCTATTTTCTTACAGTCTTGTCGAGGAGAGGCATACCCATTTCTCTCTCAAGGTCTGCTCTCGGAGGAGAGACGGTGAGAGACTATATTTTGTAGTATTGCTACCCAGAGGTAGAGCCTAGTAAGGATGTGAAAATAAACATCCATGTTGTTCATGATTTTCAATTTAGAACCATCTTATTCTTGATAGAAAAGGTTTATTGTACCGTTAGACTATATTTTGTAGTATTGCTACCCAGAGGCAGAGCCTAGTAAGGATGTGAAAATAAACATCCATGTTGTTCATGATTTTCAATTTAGAACCATCTTATTCTTGATAGAAAAGGTTTCTTGTACCGCTACCGAAAAGGTTTCTTGATAGAATAGATCTTATATGCAATATGTGCTAGAGTGTATCGAACCAAAAATTTTAAAGTGGGTTGAAGCCGTACTATCTCAAATGAAAGAAAAGATGAGCGAGTAAAAGGGAGGAAGGAAAGAAATATTCAACTATGGTTCAATCCTCATTTATTTTGCCTTAGAGAGGATTGCACTGATGCAGCCTCAGCATGTGACGTTGGGTGTATCTAACCCTAGAGATCTGAGGATGCAGAGAAGGGTAGAACTGATGGCTAGAAATGCAGGCCAATCATCCATTGTGTTCTCAACTACATTCTTCACCTATTTTTGGCGAGATATTATCACCATCGATGTGTATGCATATGGAAGCGTTGATTTCCAAGGAGATCCAGACTTAGCTTTACCAAAAGGCGCTTAGTGGGGTGCAATCGGTAAGAATGTTTTGACCATGTATTTTTATTTTTCTAAGGTTTATACATGTTTTTGTATTTTGATGTTTTCCCAAGACTAAACTAAAATTTTAATGTAATGTAGGTGTGCGTCGACTTCAACCACTAGAAGAGCCAGAGCATGGAGCAGATGAGCCAGTAGAGAGGGTTGTCGGGATAACAGTCCTTTAGGATTTAGACATGGCTGAGACTCTTAAGGGTTGTCAGGATTTAGCAGCACATAGAGGGGTTGACCTTTGGGATTCTGAATTGTTGAATTGAAGAGTTACCCATGCGACTTCAATGCCACACTATTGGCATTCCTAACGGCTGGATGCAGTTACTACATAGGATAGCTAGATTGATATCATGTTACCATGAGCATCACTAGTTTACTTTTGACATGTTGGATAAATTTTGAGGTGAGATGACCAATGTGTATTGGGCACAATTTTTTTTAAAAACCTAAAACTATCTATCTATTTGATTCCAGTGTTTTCCTAGGTTTATTACACAATTCTATTAAATTATGTGATTCCATCTTTACATGTGTTGCAAATGTCTACTTATAACATAATTCGCTAAAGAATCAGTCAATGTGTTCAACTTTATGGAAATATGTTGATATTGAATAAAATCAAAGTGTCTTTCGAAAAGTCGAACTCTTAGGAACATACAATACAGTGTTGGATTTATAATAGTAAAAAAACTATTAAGTTGTAATACCACAAGTTCTGAGTGTAACCTTATGATTATGTGGTTAATACCAAATGAAATAACATCAGAGAGAAGTTCGATCAATGTGCCATACTCAGCAATATTTTTTTTAGATCAACCGATGCAAATCCCTTGAAAACTCACTAACTCTTCGTTTGGAGTGAAAACAGCCCATGTTGCAGATGATAGATTCTGTGAACTACGACTAGCACCATCAGCATACCAAACAAATGTTTCCAAAGATCCAGACATCTACGATAATATGTAAAGTGGATTACTAAGGTCAAGAAAACTCTAAAAACAAAATTAAGACAGTGAATTCAAATCAACGACATATATATACAATTTAATACCAAAAATTACTACACTCATTATTAAGCATAGTAACGTTTCAGATACAACCTATTTCGGGGCTGGGTCAATGGAATTCCATTGTAATCTACCAAATCATAGGAATCCTTAGGAGGAACTCTTTTGACAACATAGGGGCAATGCCATAATGGCTCAAATTTTCCTGTACCTATTACATCATATTCTTGATCATAAAGAAGGACAAATTCACCCTCTAAGAGAATGCAAGTCTAGACATGCTTGTCATATTGAGCCTTTATATGTCTCTTATGCACTTCGTTGGCCAATTGGGCTTCATGATACATTTCATCAAGATGGATGAGGTTGAAAAGACGTGCTTCTTCATGTAAAGTTTATGGTAACAAGTTCATTGCGATTTTTAACAACGGTATTCCACATTGGATCGGCAAGATAGCTTCCAGACCATACACCAACTGAAAGGGGGTAGATCCAGTTGCATTTCTCGCTGAGGTTTGGTACGCCTACAAGGCTGAGTACAGGATCAAACTCTAGTTTCATTTATGAACTCCTATCATTCGTTGAAGCATTCTTTTAAGAATTTTTAAAATCACCTCAACTTGGCCATTTGATTGTGGATAGTAAGGAGTAGAACTATCACGTGAAAATCCTAACTTGGCAGTCAACTCTGTCAACATTTGATTGTGAAAATTCTTACCATTATCTATGACTATAGCCTGTGGGACCCCAAACCATGCAATGACATGATTAAAGAAAAAAAATGTAGCTGTCTATCCTTTGTTGTTGAATGTAGGCATAAATTCGGCCCACTTGGAAAATTAGTCTACTGCAACAATAATATAACCATGCCCCCTAGCAAAATGAGGGTTTCAGGCCATGAAGTCAATACCCCATTTCAAAAATGGTCCCAGAGAGAAAAAAATTGATTGGCACTTGCGGTTTTCAGATTTTATGATTAAATATCTAGCACGCATGATAACGTTTGAACGCGAGGATGTAGTCGCAAAATATGGCAGTCTAAAGGTAAATAGCATGGAGTACCTTCTGCACCATAGCATATCTAGACAAGTGTCCACCACAAGCCCCAGAATGACAATCATTTAAAACCTTTTCGGCCTCCTCATGAATGAGGCACCTTCTTAAAATTGTATTGAGACCATGATGATAAATTGTATCACCAAAAATCAGATAATCTTTGGCTTGGTATCAAATGCCTCATTGATCAGAGCGAAATTTATTAGGATAAAAATTTTGGGTCCGGAGATAAATGATAAAATCCCCATACCAAGGATCATATGATCCTATCAGAAACAGAGACTCGTCAAGAATAGATGGTTCTGATGTAGTAGCAGTATTATTAGAGGGAAGGTCACAGAGAAGCTCAACCAAAACTAAAGACTTCTTTGACTTGGATTTAATGAATTCCAAATCAAATTCCTACAAAATGACAATCCATTTTGAATACTTTCCCCCCAAAAATTGACTTGATAAAATATAACTCACGGGGTTGCAATTCTAAATGACAATGGTCTTCCGGAAGAGGATATCGCTGTGAAATCTTTGGATAGATGAAACAACTTCGAAGGAAAGCTTTTCTACATATGAATAATTCACTTCCGTATCATTGAGATTACGATTCAAATAATATATCAGATGTTCTATCCCATTTTCTACTTGGACCAATACCATAGAAATGGTCGTATTAGCCACGAAGATATATAATACATAATCACTCTGATAATTGGGGGGATACATTAATGACGCATGGAAAAGAGTATCCTTGACAACATCAAAAGAATCTTGCATAACTTGGTCTGAATTGAAGGGAATCCCCTTTTTCAAGATCCAAGTAAATCCTTTAGCCATTTTGGCGTAGTTGGGTATGAATCTCCTTAGGAAGTTAACCTTTCCCTGAATTTTCTGTAATTGAAGCAAATTTGATGGCACTGGTAAATCATGAATGGCCTGGACCCTCAGTGGATCTATTTGAGTTCCTTATTTTGAGACGATGAATCCTATAAAACGACCAGAACCAACACAAAACACACATTTATGTGGATTGAGGTGTATTTCGTAGTGTTAGCAGCGTAAAAAGATAGCTCTCAAATGCATCAGGTGACCAGTCTGATTTCGTGAATGTGTGGGTATCATCCAGATAGGGTTGAACAATGTGCTTGATGTCATTGAAAGCATAATCCATTTCTCTTTGAAAAATTTTCCCAACATTCTTTAAACCATTTGAGAGTTTTCGATAAGAGAATGTGCCCCAGGGATAGATGAATGATTTCTTATATTGGCCCTCTAGGTGGATATTGATTTGATTGTAGCAATAAAATCCATTCATGAATGAAAATATTTCGCATCAAGGACAATTGTCAATAATATAGTTGATAAAGGGAGTAGGAGAGTTGTCTTTTGGACAAGAAATATTGAAATCCTGGTAATCAATGCACACTCTGATGGTTCCTTGTTTTTTCATAATAAGAACTATGTTGTAAACCCACTTAGTTAGTAGAACAGGGTAAATGAAATTAGCATGCAAAAGTTTTTCAACTTCTTCTTTAAGGACAACGACCTTCTTCTGATGAATATGTCACTGGTCAAAGTGAGAGATATTACGCTAAAAATTATGGGTCTAGAGATAAATGATAAAATCCCCATTCCAAGGATCAAATGATCCTATTAGAAACAAAGACTTGTCAGGAATAGATGGTTCTGACGTAGTAGCAGTATTATCATAGGGAAGGTCAAAGAGAAGCTCAGCCAAAACTAAAGACATCTTTGACTTGGATTTAATGAATTCCAAATCGAATTCCTACAAAATGACTATCCATTTTGAATACTTACCCCCGAAAATTGATATCATAATGGGGTTGCAATCTGAAATGACAATGGTCTTTCGAAAAAGGATATCGTGGTGAAATATTCAGACAGATTGAACAACTGCTAAGGCAAGATTGTCTACGGATGAATACTTCACTTTTGTATCATTGAGATTATGACTCAAATAATAGATCAAATTTTCTATCCCGTTTTATACTTGGACCAATACCATAACAATGGTCGTATCAACCGTGGTGATATATAAGAAATAATCACTTTGATAATTGGGGGAATATATTAATGATGCCCGAACAAGAGTATCCTTGACAGCATCAAAAGAATCTTGTAGAACTTGGTCCCAATTGAAAGGAATGCCCCTTTTCAAGAGACGATTAATCCTTTAGCCATTTCGGCCTAGTTCGCTATGAACCTCCTCAGGAAGTTAGCCTTTCCCTGAATTTTCTATAACTGAAGCAAATTTGATGGCACAAGCAAATCAATAATGGCCTGGACCTTCAGTGGATCTATTTGAATTCCTTCTTTTGAGACGACGAATCGTAGCAAACACCCAAAACCAACACAAAGCACAAATTTATGTGGATTTAGGCATCTTTTGTAGTGTTAGCAACATAAAAATCTAGCTCTCAAATGCATCGGGTGACCAGTCCAATTTCTTGAATTTGTGGGTAGATCATCTAGATAGGGTTGAACAATGTGCTTCATGTCATTGAAAGCATAATCCATTACTCCCTAAAAAATTTACCCAGCAGTATTTAAACCATACATGAGTTTTCGATAAGCGAATGTGCCCGAGGGACAGATGAATGATATCCTATATTGGTCCTCTGGGTGGATATTTATTTGATTGTAGATAGAAATTCCATCCATGAATGAAAATGTTTCGCATCCAGCATAATCGTCAATAATATGGTCGATAAAAGGAGTAGGATAGTTGTCTTTTCGACAAACAAGATTGACATCCTAGTAATCGACACACACTCTGATGGTTCCCTGTTTTTTGATAACAGGAACGATGTCATAAACCCACTCAGTTAGCAGAACAAGGTAAATGAAACCAACAAAAAAAAATAATTTCAAATTCTACTTTAATGGCAGCAACCTTCTTTGGATGAACATGATGAAGGCATTGACATACCGATTTGACATCAAGGTACATATTAATAGTGTGTTCAACAATACTAGTATCTATGCCTGGTATTTCCTCATAAGAAAAATCAAATACATCATGAAATTCATGAAAGAGAGAACGATATGTTTCAATTTTTGATGGAGAACAAGACACGCAGACATGAATGTTTTATACAACGTCAGGTTTGGTTGAAATATCAATAGAAATGGTTTCTTAAATATTTGACAAATTTCACTCGAAATCGATTGCATTAATAGGAAAATAATTTGAAAATAAATTTTTGATTGATGGGTGATATAGTTCACTAATATTATCTTCTTCATAATCAGGAAGATGGGAACGATGATGATGATATTCCCATGGTTCTCCTTCTGACATCATGGTTCCAAGAATATTCTCATCTGTCAAGAAAGTTAAGGAAAAAGGATCAGATAGACTACCATAATCAAATGAACGATCTACCCAAATGACCACTGACAATGATTTTGGATTTTCCACCCAAGCCATATAGATTGATTATTATTCCAGCTAAATGGGTTTGGGTGGTAGAAACTCATCAAATGTAACAACTCCATAATCACCTGTACTGTTCCTTAAGCGAAATGGAGTGGAAGAGATCATGTAGCAGGTCTCTATGCTTGCAATTTCTTCCAACGTTGCACGCAGTGATAATGCAAAGGTTCCCATGAGAGTGGAATCCTTTAAGAGTCCTACACCAATGTTCTGAAGTGCGAGTTGGGGTGCATGAACTAATAGAATACTTCCAGTTACCTCGGAACTGGAGGCAAAAAAGGATAGTTGATTGATGACTGTGATAACACCTTTATGTGGAAAGGAGATCATTATAAAATATGTAGAAATGATCGCAGTCATAGCATATACCCATGCCCTTCCAAGTAAAATATTGTAGTGAAGGGGTCCGTCAATGACCTCAACTTGAACATTCAATGTTTTTCCCCCTAGTTCAACATGCAAGTTATTGATAATACCATAACGCTTATATGTACGCCCATTGAAATAATTCAACGTCATTGGAAATTGAGATATTCGCGGTGAGCCAAGTGACTTCCAACAACTTAGAGACATAATACACGTAGATTCTCCCTCATCAATAATAGTATGATGAACAAGGTTATTGAGAACATTTACTTTGATGGAGAATTCCAATTCTATTGGTAATTGCGACACATAACCCGTATGATTAAAGACTACGAGGTTAGAATCAGTTAGATCAATTCCACCAATTTCCAATAAAAAAGCTTGTTTCTGGGAGGGAAAATTTTGTAGCACCTCAAGCATTGACATAGTTGAAGGGGATTGAGCCAAATTGTCAACTATATTATAATTTTGAGCAGCTCTAGCTCGAGGATTAAATGATAATTTACGAATGACTCGCTTCGGTGGCTTGATTGTCAATTCAGGAATAACAGGTTGCGGTATTGAATCCGTAGATGGATTCGTGGTTGAGGTAGTAGGTTGATCAGTAATGAATACCGTAATATTTATTACGTGTTGACACCAAAACATTAGTTGATGGCTTTTTGATTGACAACATAATCACTTGAAAACTAGAAGCTAGATCCATAGCAACCAAATTTGTGTTCGGATTGGGAAATGGATTTGTGAATACAACTGATGCATGTGAGGTATTAACCATTTTTGATACATCAGTGCAATGAGGAAAATCCAAAAAAAGGTGTTCCTCATTACATATTATACAAGGGTAACAATATTTCTGATTTCTAGTCGATTGATCAGATGATCTCTCCTGCATGGTAGAAGTTTTCTTTTTCTTTGATTTCCCTATTTTCTTACTTCTGGGTTGCTTGTCACTTTTTCCCTTGTCAGATGATAGGGCATGTATTTAAAAAAAGGCATAGGATCATATGTAGTAGAGTGATGTGTGCTTCTAGTACTGATCATACTATCTCCGGCATGAGATTCCTGAGATGGAGGAGGAACCGTAAAATTAGATCACAGCATGTTAGGAATTTTCTCGTAGGGCATGCCAGACTGAGTATAAATCAAGTCTAAATATTAGGCACGAGAAAACACCTTCTCTTTAGTGATGACGAGACCCTTAGCCACCCTTAGCCACATCCTTAGTTATAGATGGTAATAGGGACTTAATGAACCACTCACCAAGGAGCTGATCAGGAACAAATGTCTTAACCATTCTGCGACAACGATGCCACTCATGAATATGATCAGAAATGTGAGTAGCATTAGTCTATTTAAAATTATTCAAGAGTTTCATTCCAGTTTCATATCATATGGGTAACTGGAAGTGGGTAAAAATGAAAATAGCTAGGGTAGTGAAATTATCAAAATAAGTTCTTGGTAAGTCAATGTACAATTTTGCAGCCAGACTAGTGAGCTTACGCTCAAAAAGACGTAGTTGAATAGAGTCATAATTTAGAGAGTTAGATGAACACCAAAAATAATAAGTCATAAAACTAGTCGACGAGTCCTCCCTAGGGTTTCCATTGAACTTAGGAATATCCTAGGGTAATTTATGAGGTATCACCGGCCACCAAGGAGCTTGGTTGATTGGATCATTGGTGAGCCGATTTAAATTCGATAACTCTAATTTTGCAACAAAGGGAAACTGTCGATTGAGGTAGGGTTGATCATAGCCAGGGTATGATGGAATTTCTCGGGAAATAGGCCTTTGAGCACTAGCATAAGGCATCTATTGCTGGTAACTCAGATAGGGGTTGTTTTGATAAGCAAACGCTTGAGGATAATGTTGACCAAAACCTGGGTATGTTACTTGTTGAAATGAAGGCTGTGGCATTTGTACTTGTGGTTGCTAAGGGGTCTATCAATCAATGTTATAACCCAAATTAGGATAACTTGGATTCATTTGAGGATAGGTATAGCCTATTTGTCGCTGCGACATCCCATAACATGGTATTGCAGCTTTTGAATAAATGATTCCGGATACAAGTGGTTGTTGTAATCCAGCCGAAGGAGTTGAAGTTTGAGGGCCTGATACTTGAGGGTGTTGGGTTGAAAGACCCTCCTGAGACGATTGATTTACAATTGTTTGAGTTTGTAATAGGGGTAAATATGTATTAACAAGTGCAGTTGATGTGGGTGCAACACGTTGAACTGGTTGATACGACTGTACAACCATTTGTAGTTGGATAAGAAGAGTGGGTTTCCATTGACAAAATTTCATTCCGAAATTAGGATGACAAAATCATGACGAAGTATTGCCAAAGTGGGTGACCATAGGTTGCCTCCTAGCATGAGGAGTATAATAAGATGGAAAATATTGTTCTCCAAATGCAGGGAGTCCAGTTGAAATCGTACGGGATGGAATATACCCAGATGGACCAACTTGATATTTCCCTGATGATGGATATAAAGGATCAAGTCATTTAGTAATCACTATAGATTTACCAGTTAGAATACCAGACGATGACATTAGTGAAGTCCATGGGTTTTGGGATGCATCAGAGAAGGTTGCAGATAAATATTGGTAACCAGGTGGGACAGAAGGGCCACCATATAAATGTGACTATGGTGAAGTCGTGAACATCGACAGGGTAGCGAGAGCAAGTTCTGTTGCAGTTTGAATAGATGGTCTAGCCGAAGATGTTGGCTCAGGAATGGTTTTCGACCAAATGTATACCCTATTTGATCTACAGGAACTCCAACAGACACAAGATCAACAAAAGTAGAGGCAAGTGATTCAGGAAAAGAATCATACAGGTAAAGCTCAACCCCAAAATGGGTTGGAGTGAAAGGTCTTTCATATTGGGGTATTTTTTCAATCGAAATTAAACCAGGTTGAATAATTTCTCTGTTGGGCCCAGAGTATATTTTAGGAGGTTGACTGTGCCATATGGGAGACCCAATGGTTACAATATATTGTGGGGCGACCGATACAGGAACAAATTCTGGTCTTTCAACTTCAGGATTCAAATGTTCTGGCAAAAAAGAGACAAGATCTAGATCAACTTCCAGTTGAACACCATCAGGTTCAGGAGGTATGGTCTCAATGATTGAATGGATTGTGACCACAGGTAGCTATGACAACTCTGTATTGACAATAGTAGATGAACTAGGATTTGTAGAAACAACTTGTGTAGACTCTAGTATATGTGAGGATGATTTCGCACCAGAGGTACTGATAGTACTAGTTTCGGTAGAGCGATCTCGCCTTTGCCGACCCAAAGTGACTTTCAGTGGTAAATGTGGTTTCAATACTATTTTATGTGAATGATGGGGAAAGGGATCTTCTTCTTCCACAATGACTGATTTATTTTATGACCAAAACAAATAAAAAAAATGAAAGGATAATTATAGGAAAAATATTTACCAAGAAACCATGAACTGCAGAATACCTCTTGGTGAACCAAGAAGCACGGGCATGCAATCTCCACGAATTTTGTGTTCGGTGTATCAAAATTTACAAGGAAATTGAATAAAATCACTATGGATGGATATAAATCTAAATTTTTCCTCCCAAATATACCTAAAGGTATGTGGAGGCCCAAGTTTTTATTAGCGTTGTCTAATGTGAAACTGCACAGTGAGAGCACCCCTTTATACTTATCATACTAGGACTTTGCGCGATATACCCGAAGGTACATGGAAAAGCTCTGATATACTTACGCACATGGTGTGAGGTATCACACTTGGAATGTATCACAGAAAATTAACGACATCTGCTATATTAACGACGCGAGAACACATCTCTAGCCTAGACCTTCTAAATGTTATTGTTATGGTTCTAAGGCTTTTTTAGGTAAATTGATGTAAATTTTATTTTGATATTGTTTATCAATTTTCATTTCAAGGTTCACCACAATGATGTGATGGAAATTCCTAAAATGCAAACTAAAATGATAAGGAAAAATTTCAATTTTATCTTTTTCAATGAAAATCCTAGCTACTAAAGGGAAAGAGCAATCAGTTTTGAGAGCAAACAAAAAAGAGCACAAACTAATATGTAGCTTTCTTAACTTGTTCCTATGCAAAACACGCAATTCACTATATGAAAATTCCGATTTTTCTTTTCATTCCCCTTAATGTGAATGGAAAAAGAAAACTATATGCATCAAATCAACAAAAACAAATGCTTCTTCTTTGAGAAACGATGAATTTAACAACAATTTCTCTTTTAGGAAAAACGAAGAATGGAACTACAATTTTTCCTACAGGAAATGAAGAATTTAACAAAAATTTCATTTAAAAAAACAAATGGATCTAATGCAGAAATAAAATAATTTGAATTTTCTTTGTCAATAATAAAGAAAAACACTTAAAGAGACATTGAACAAACTTGATTTTCAAAGGAGGAAGAATAAGGCAAATTCACTAGTCCCTAAAAGGTATCAAAAAATTGAAAACATAGAAAACAAATGGTTGAGTATGATGTTAATGACCAATTCGAAGGGAATTTGGTTGGCTAAGGGGGAAATGTAGTTTCTAATTTGAGACAATGCACTACAATGCACCCCTGAGTGGGAGACAGTGTACTGTAGTGCACTATGTCTTGACCAACAGTGCATTGGGCACAACAGAGATTCAAAATTCAAGCTACAAAACACACTTCTAATGAAATTCTTTGATTTTAAAATATAGTAATTTACAGTAGATGCTACTAGGTGGATAAGAAAAGCCAAAAAAATCATGAATGAAGGGAAACTCTCCAGTGGAGTCACCAATTTATTATGCGGAATTATGAATTGCGGATAAATCAAATTCCCTAAATGTGGTTCTATGAATTTAGAACAATAGATCAAATACTTTACAGACACTTTCTCTAAGAATAAATACACACACAGAAATATAGAAGGACCTACTTTCGATCCAAGCACTTCCTATTCTCCTTCTATCACCTTTGCCATAACTTCCACTCCAACTTAGATCACCATACTAGTTCCTACAAGTATAAACACTAAACAATAAAGAGATTGCAATATACAGATGCCTATTTATCTTAAACAACTAAAATGATTGAACATGAAACATACATACATATATATATATATATATATATATATATATATATATATATATATATATCAGTTAAGAATCGATCATATGCGAAATAGAAAAATAAACAGATACATATATGGAAAAATGAACAACAATATTTATTAAGGAGTAGAAGGGGGAGGTTACAACCAATGATCAATTCGATGTCACTAGCTCCAGCACCATCCTAGCCTCATCACAATCAACATCTCACTAGTAGCATATCACTTTTATCACTCTCTCAATTGAGAATCCAACATCATTTCTTTACCAAAATTATTCCTTTCCTAGCACTAGGATCTGTGCTTACTTTATAGGGAAACTGAAGGTAGCTTCTCAATAAATGAATTTCTAATAATAGGAAAGACATGTTCCCAAGCTCAAAGGTGTTATATGGACACATGGATTTGAAGTTTGACACATATGGACTCTTCTAGAAGGCAATGACCATGTGGAGATTCTGGAACAATGAGAATTTTTCTCCCATTTGACCAACACATCCTTGAATGTCAGGAAATGAATTGCAGTGCACCCTTGAATGGAGGGAGCTAGATATGAAATGCAATATTCCCTTGAGAGGTAGCATTGGTGAGCTCATAAGTGATATAACATATACTTCAAACCTTGGAAAAATTGCAATAGAAGTCATGAATGGTTTCTTCTCGTATTGGGCCATGTAGCAACTGAAATTATAGGGAATGATAGACCCTATTTCATTGGTCTTGGGGATGATGTCCAGTTTTACCAGGTCACGGGGGATGATTCCCAAATTGACATATAACACTTTTATATGTTTTAACTTATTTTTCTTGTAAGTTATGTGATTTGCATTAAGCGCTTTTGAAATCAAAGTGGAAAGGGAAAACCTTTATTCCTAAACTTTTAAGACTTAAGCTAAAATGAAATCATGCTTGTAAATTTCTTTTTTTTTAAAGGGTCCCTATTAATTATTACAATAAATGGGGGTTTTGTATAGTTCAACACTTCCTCAACTGGACCACTTCTTTTCTTACTTCGTAGGCTGAAATATACTCCGCCTAAACACTACTGAAAGGGAACGTGTCTTACATTCTTCTTATTCATGTGATCATGGAGGACCCCAAACTCAAACGTCCTCCTATAGTGATTATTAAATATTCTTCAATACCTCCCCAGCCATAATTTGTATATCTAATAAAGTGGACATCATTCCTCGTATGATATTTCATGAAGTAGTTGATGGTACCTTGAAGATATCTTATTATATTTTTCCTACTATCCAATATCACGCTTTGGATCCACTTGGAACTGAATGAGAACATTTACTACAAAACATAGGTTTCATCGAGTATTCACCAAGCACATGCGTGAACCAATCAAATATATATACTTGGAATGATCCACAGGGCTTGATTAGGAATTCCTTAGTCTTTTGAAATTTGTGATCATCACGGTGGTCATAGGTTTGCAATCCATGATGTTAGACTTCTTCAACATGATCTTGATCACATACTTTAGCTAACCTAGATAAATATCATCAAGTCCTTGCAAGACTTATAGTCCCAAATAGTAGTGAATCAACCCTAGATCCTTCAAGTAAAATTATATTGCTAATTTATTCTTACATTCTTCACTTCAAGTCTACATATAGAATAGATATTTATGGTTCTACCTTCACAAGCTTAATATAAAGGTTTAGATCAACAAGACTCTTTGTGAAGCATAATCTCTATAGGTACGCATCCATCCTAGTACACCATACCCTTGGTGGTTTCTTGAGGCCATATAATGACTTATTTAATATGTAAACATATGCCTTTAAGTATTTAACTTCAAATCCCAAGGGTTTTTCAATATATAATTCCTCATAAATTGTGACATTCATGAATGTAGTCTTCACATCTAGTTGGTGGATTTTCCATCCCAACGATGCTGCCAAAAGACCAATGAATGGATAGTTGTATACCTTAGTATCAGAGAAACTTTATCTTCATATTCAATGCCTTCTTGTTGAGAGAAGACCCTAGCCACAAATCTTGCCTTGTATTTATCAATGCTTCCATCTACCACATTTTTGATCTCGAAGATCCATTTGAAATTTACCAAACCAATTTCTTCAGACCTCTATACGATCTCCAAAACTCCATTCTTCATTATAGATTGATATTACTCATTCATGGAATCCTTACACTCTTGGTGATTGACAACTTCTTCAAAAGTGGATATCCAGAATATGTTTGGGATTATTACTTTCCCTGAATGTACCTTGAGCTTCCCCATGACCTTCTGCATCTAGTAGTGTAGGGTTTAACTAGTTAGGTCCTTTCCAAGTTTCAGGGATTACCGTAGTTTGTGTAGGTCATAGGGACCTTCATATTCATGGTTTTATTCTTCCTCTTCCCTGCTAACTTATTATTCCAATACCAGAAGTTATTCATCATCGAAGTCCATAGGGATATCCTTTGATTTATTGAATGCAATATTTTCCTCAAATATCACTTCTCGATTGTCTTATATCTGGTGTCCTTCTTTTATGTATATCCTATAAGACTTAGAAGAGTTACTGTAGACAAAAAATGTTCCCTTCATGCCTGATGGATCAAAATTATTTCTCTTATACTTTGATGTATGAGTATAGATAGGACAACAAAAAATTCAAAGATGATCCATGATTGGTTTCCTCCCAGTGAATAATTCTTCAAAATTTTGTTATCTAGTGACATGTGGGGACTTCGATTTTGTATATATACAATCTTATTTGTATATTCACCACACGGGAATTTTGGTAAATCTTAATCATGTAACATTTATTTTACACTTTCTTGAATGGATCGATTATTTTGCTCTACAACTCCATTTTATTTTGGATTATATGGTATTATTATCTCCCTCTTAATGCCAAACTCCTTACAGAAATTTATTCTTTCCTTAGATGTATATTCTCCTCCATTATCGTATCTTAATATCTTGATTTTTCTTTCTGTAAGGTTCTCTACTTCATCTTTGAATTCTTGAAATTTGGTAAATGCTTCATCCTTGCATTTCATTAAGTAACACCAAGTTTTCCTTGAATGGCCATCTATAAATGTGACATAGTATAGACAAAATCCAGGAGATTTAGGAGTCATAGGACCACAAACATTAGAATGAATAAGATCCAAAATTTATTTTGACCCTAAGGCACTTCTTCTAAATGGTCTCTTGGTGTTCTTACACAATGCACATCCCTTCCATACTCCTTCATGATATTCCTTTATTTTGAGAATTCCATCTACTATTGTATCTAGGGTTGGAAGGATTTTGAAATGGATATGACTAAATATTTTATGTGAAATTTCACATGGGATTATTTCAATGTAAACTATAGCTTGAGCAAGGGGATATAACATCCTGTAAAGTATACCTTCACAAATTCCAATTACTCTAGCATTTTATATGTTTGATTTTATACCCCATACAAGAAATTTTACATCAATGAAAGCCACTTTATCACCTTTATCTTCTAAAATTGAAATTGAGAGTAAGTTCCTATGAAAACCTAGAACAAATACGATGTTGTTTAGATGAATATTTCCTCCATTCTATAGCTCTATCGAGTTTGATCCGCACATGATACCTCTTATTATCTCTAAATTCTATAGAGTAAGAATAATTTCCTTTTCATAGTTTCTTTAGTTTCTTGTGATGACCAGTCATATGCCTTGATGCTCCACTCTCGATGACCCAAATCCTCTCATCTTGAAATATTCCTATGAGTGCTAAGAAGAGTCCTTCATCTTTTGTCTCGGTCTCTTCCTTCTTTGGAGTAAATAGGAGATTCCATAATTCTTTGATCATTGTATTTAGATGCATTGCTACCCTTGAAAACTTCTTGAGAAATATCATCAATGTAGTGGAGATCTTCACGATGCCCTTAGCTAACCTTAGCTTTGATAGCATGTTGAAAAATCTAAATGAAAATGATTAGAGTGATTTCTCTTTCTTTGATAACTGCTTGTGATGTATTTTTAATTATCGTACTTATTATATTATCTTTTTATTATTATGTTATAGTATCATCAAAGAGCTACCAAAAAAAAATAATAAGAGCACAAAATATAAGATGCAAGCCAGGGCCAAAACCTCTTCACTTGAGAGGAAAAACCGCACATCTCTTCTCTTCCTTATATATTCTTCAATTGATGAATTCAAAGACCTTTAGACTAATACCAATACCCTCCAATACCAATTCAAACCTTTTCGTATGATGTGATTTCCTTGTCCAAGTCAAACCTTGTCAAATCTAATCTAGGAGCACAACTTCAACCTCCAACTACAAAATTCCGGCCTCCATCGCAGACCTAAATTTTTTGGCCCTCTTGCAGTTGTTTCTACCGCATGTGTTAGCTTCTTCTAGCTTCCTAGGACTTCCTTAGACCTTCACTTGTATTTCTCTGAATTTTGGAGATTGAGGATGGCTTATTGTGACCTTTGCTTTATGTTCTTTCCTTCCCTTCTTCAAGATTGAACTTGTATATGAAAAACCCTTTATTTGCTACAGAAACCCTAGCCTTCCTTTGCACGTGTGAGAGAGAAATCAACTAAAACCAAGTCTTCTTAATACTCTTCCATATTTGCTTCCTTCATCTTATTCCTACTTCTTTTGAACGAGTGAGAGATGAATTTTCTTCAAAGAGGTTGAGTTTCCTCCTTAGAATTTTTAATGATGGCCATGGCTCCTCAAATTAGGCCAACTTACCAGCTACCAGTCTGACTTGATATTGGTGGATATTTTGACACTTTTAAGGAAAAAATAATTTATTTACAGGTTACAATGTTCCCAAAGGGTTCTTCGCCTTATGACAATGATTCTTTTGACTTCTTTACCTAGGAAAACCCCTAAAAGCATTCAATGGGTCCTAATTGACCTATAAAATAAAATACCTTGAACAATAGACCCATCCTCCAACAATAATAATAATATTATTTCATTTTACAATTTACAAGAATCAAAATTACATTTCATATTTATGAATAATGAACCTTGTTACACATTTTTCAACAATTGAAACACACAAGGGCATTAAATTCCATGAAACACCACTTTAAACTTATAATTTTTATGGTGGTGTGTCTGGTAAAATTAACTTCCCATTGCGTTTAGTTTTTCCCAACACACCACCCAATATTTAAACGTCAATGAGAAACTTAATTTGTTTTTTTTTACTTGGAAACCATGCCTCCTCGACGATTAAATTTCCAGGTAATGCATATGTTTCTCCCTAAATTATTTAAAACAATAGAATTAAAAATTAAGTTAGAAAATGCATTGTTTTTAAAAAAAGAAATTCTTCAATGTGCGTTTGAAATGTTCAACTCACACCATTCACGGTGCCCCCTGTAAATTTATAGGGTGTGCCGCAAATATATATGTAACTTTAATGCATTGTTAGTGGTTCGATGCATTGGGTAAATTAACTTCCATGATGCACCACTTTAAACATTATAATTTTTACGAAAGTGTGTCTCCTAAAATTAAATTCCCAGTGCATTCATTTTTTCCCAACACATCACCCAATATTTAAAGCCAAACAAGAAACCTTTTTTTTTCTCGTTTACTTGGATAACATGCCTCCCAGAAGAGAAAATGTCGAGGTAATGTCTATGTTTCTCTCTAAATTATTTTTTTGGAAAAGTATAATTGAAAATTAATTTAAAAAATGCATTTTTTAAAAATTTATTTCTTCACAGTGCATTCGAAATGTCTGGCTTGAACCGTTCACGGTGCACCTTATAAATTTATAGGGTGCACCACAAATTGGTTCATAAAGTTAAGGCATCATTAGTGATTCAGTGCATTGGTTAAATGGAAATGCATCGTTTCGTTAAATTTCACGATTCACCCCTTTAAAAATTATAATATTTACAGCGGTGTGTCTGGTAAAATTAGCTTCTCAACACATTTATTTTTTCCCAATGAACCGCCCAATATTTAAAACCTGAATGTTCTAGTGTAGTGTGTCGATGTAAAATTAGCACACCATTGCAAAATTTTATGTTGATGCACCACATTGAAAAAAAAAATAACTGATGTTATGTATGTATGTGAACCGAAGACGGGGCATCAAGGAATTGTACGCACCATTTTTGGTGCTTTCTTATTTTTTTTGGTGGAACGTGTCATGTTTGTTTCTGTATTTTTGGCACACCAAGGTTGATATATTTTTTTTTAATTTAAATTTATAAACACATATGTCCATATTTATCAACAAATTTTTCATTTAATAAAAAAAATTATGTTTTATGTATTCTGTTGATGTATTTTATATGTCAATCATGCAGACATGTCAGAGGAGAAAGGGGGACTAAGGATGAGAAGAGGGTTGACCAGTACAATATGGTACGAGGGTAGGAGGTATAAAAGAGGGAGAGGGATTTTCCCCCTTGCCCTATTACTGGAGTAACCCAAGGCCTCATAAGGCATGTAGTCCTCCTTAAGTACTATGAGGAACCTACATCCATTAAGGAGCCATCTAGGTTGTTGTCACAGTAGATTTGTCAATGGAATTTCCACCGACAAGTTTAATGTATCAGTCCTTATGAGTCGTTTCAGCTCATTGACAAGGAAGTATATTTTATCACTAGAAGATATGAGAGATAAATGGATTTTACCTAGTTCCCTTATGTCCCCCATTGTGTTGCAGCAAATATTCAACTTGTCTACTCTCAGAGATATGTTGGGGATCATTTAGTTTCTCTAAAAAAAATTCAGGTGTCGGCTGGATAGCTATGAATCGCTTCTTTGGGGGCAGAAGAGGTTAGCTGCCTCTCACTATTAGTGAGTACCATTGCACAAAATATGAGTGATGTGAAGTGCATTAGCTTCCCTCTTTTCTTTTACGTTGATTATTTGGTGCAGAGGCCACCATGTATCATATGATTTGCCATTTTTTTGCAGCAGTTTTGTATAGGTTTAGATAGATGACATGCTATGATAAAAGGGAGGGAGGAATTCCCTTTTACTTCAAATATTTTTTTTTTTACTTTTTGAGAGGTTTAAGAAGATGAGGCCTAATTTTAACCATTGCACTCCTAGGCTGATGACTAAGGTGAAAATGTGCATGTGGGGTGAGATAATGCCCAAGAGGGTCTAGTTGGAATATACAGCTAGGATTTTTGCTGAGGCATTGGAGAAACTGGGTAGTGAGTCTGAGCACATGTTTGTACTAGTTCCATTTCCTTACACGAGGATGGATTGGAAAAAATTTCCCAACATATTCTTCACACGGTATGATCCAACAAACGCTAGAAGTAGTATTAGTGTTTACTTTAAATTGGTCTAGTTTCATTTAATTGTATTAATTAATTAGAATAAAATTTATTCTAGCTTATTCTTCAAATTTTTTGATTAAATTGTTTAATGAAATGGTGTAATTATTGTTGTATACTATATATTTTATAGAAATCGGCACATTTGTTGGGGACATGCCTCCTCCACCGCCGGATGGAGATGCCATGATGGTCAAGGCCACAAAGGATGAAATTGGACATCCTGATTGGATAAACATAGGAATGAAGCCAGATCGCAGGCCTGATATTTGATTCAGGATGGAGTTGGGTGACTGACTCTCTAAATTTTTGGTTGAGGTGGGAGTCTCTCTTGTGAAAACTCGAGACATCATGGTAGAGCATATGTTCCTAGAGCATTGGATGAACTTGTCTTGTGATATGATGAGTCTTATTTTTCATATCGCTAAGTATAGTAGGTTGATACTAGCATTTATGGGTCATCGCCATGCAGTAGATACAAAATCATCACGAAACATTACCCCATGAGGTTATGATGATCAAGGTGGTGATCCCTCTGGTAGTACTCCACCTCCTCGGGATTATCATGCATCAGATGATGATTATGGTGTTGGTGATCCTTTTGGAAGTACTCGGCCACCTAGTTCTCCTCATTCCCCTCATGATCACTCACTGCCTCATTTTTATCCTCAGAGAGCTGACCAACCACATCGTCCTCCACCTCATATTTCGAACATTAATTAGGCTACCACTACTACTATTGTACCAGATATTTTATAGCACACACACACACACACACACAGAGAGATATATATATATATATATATATGTATGCATTTTTTCTATTCATATTGATATAATTAATTTATATGTTCATGTTTATGTGTATATGCTTTTTTTTTAACACAAAAGAGTACAAGTTATATTAATTCTATGCCCGGTCGCAGAAATAATTGGGGTGAATTACATTTCTCTTACATCTCTAGGCATCTTAAGTTGCAAATGTTGGATTTCTGATCAAGCCTATTTGTCCAAAAAAATATAAAAACACGACTGCACTCCTATTATTCTACTAGTATATATTGAACAGAGATGTGATAGAGAAAATATACATAAGAATCCTTACATAATATCACAAACTAGTCTTCAGGAATGATAAGGTGGTTGAGATCAAGACCGAGTATTTCTTCTGTAGGAAATAATTCTTCTTTGCAAACATAATTTGGAGATCGTCGAGCATGCTTCAGAGCGCCCCAAATTCATCTTTGAGCTGCCCAATTTTTTTTCTCTCTTTCATTGTCTAATCCTAGTTCTCACTATTTGTTTCCCTCTACTAGTGTAAGAGTATCTGCAGTTCAACTATATCAACACGTAATTATGCATGTTCACCTGAACATGTTCCACGAGCATTATGATAGAAGGTGGTTAGGGGAGGGAATTTTATCCACTCATGCACACTACTTCTAGCCACCCTTCCCAAGTGTGAATGGCGACCACCCGAGGAACTTGTTTCCAGAGTTCTTATTCTGCTGAGAAAATCTTACAACCGGTGACTCTTCAGCTGTAGAGGAACCCAAATCGTCACTGAATTTAGCGTCGAATTCTTCCCTTATTAATTTTTTAATTGACATAAATTCACAACATATAAATATTCCTGAGAATATGGATAGAAGCTATGCCCAGACACTGATATAATCCAAGGGTGACTCAGGCCCCTCAACATAAAACATCCACTACTATTTTGTGGGATAGAGCCAAACACCATCACTGAAATGCATATCCAGCTGTAATCCCCCATTAAATAGACTGATCCAAAAAAAACCATGTGTGACAATGAAAAGTGGTCTGCGTGCTCCCAGGATCCCATGATGACTTCATTATAACATTGTGAAAGGAATTGAACCTTGCTTCAGGAATCCTTTCCTTCAAGTAGGTGAGTCATCCAATTTGGACCATGTGGAGTAAATGTGTCTCACTCGAAAAGGAAATTCGCATGAAGGAATCTTGAGCAGAACAATGGTAAACTAAAAACCAATGGATGGACATGAGAGTTGACACACTTAATGGCACCATCATGCTGGGTGGCTTCACATGTGCTAGAATTTAAGTACCTCATGTCAAGGGAGAGGGGAGAGGGGATGTGAAATGATTCCAAGTGGAGCGTGTGGAAGGTAGGGTATATGGGATGGAGGGAGGGAGGAGGGTGTGAGGGGGGGGGATGAGGGAGGAGGGGAAGATGTAAGGGGAGGGGAAGATTCGGCACGATGGTTAGAATGAAAGAAGTGGAAGATAGGAAAAGAGAGACAAATGCAAAACTTATTGGATGGGTAGAAATCCTTCATTTCCATTAACCATTGTATTACCTTCATTCAGTTGACATGTATTCTTGGCTGAGTATCCGCCTCTAAGTATAGTCCTCTTACAATGTGCAAAAATTGTGACTCATGAAAAAGAGGGAGAATTACATGGGAATGATGGAGAAATTGATTGAGATTATTATTATGAGCTGGGGAGTTGTGGTTCATGTGATTTATGACCAAGAATTGGTCTCTCAGAATTTTCACTTCCTTAATTTTTCTTTCGATGAGATAAGCTAAGCCCAAGATATAAACCGTAGGCTTCAACTTTGTTATTGGATTTATTTCCCAAGCCCAAGGAATTTTGGTCAATAAGCATTCCTTTGGGATTAATGAGAATCACTCCCTATCTTTCCACCCTACTTAATGTGCATATTGTTATGTAATGTTAGATATGTTAATTTAATGTGACTGCAGATAGATGTGTATGGTATAGATTTTTTTTGACAATATGAGATGTATATTTGATGATGAGTTTATTATAGCAGTTTTTTGACAATATGAGATGTATATTTTATGATGTGTTTGGTGATGATGTTATAAAATGCTCTTTTTTGTTAGATTTGATAATGATGATGATGCCCTATTAGATTATAAGATTTTTGTGCTATATAATGATGTTTATATGCGCTATAGGTGTATATAATTAGATGACGTTAGTAAATTTGAATGTGTATATTAGATGATGTCTATATTTGTTAGATGGTTATCGTCATGATTTATTTTTATGAAATGATATTTATTATATATTATGTACTGCTGAACTTATATCAAAATTTTATATATGAAATTACATGCAAAAATACTTACTGTGAATAAAAAATGCAAATATATTTTTATAAATTACAATGTTTAATATGGTTGAAACATAATTGTAAAATTACCATAAATATTACTTATTGTATAGGTAGTTCATACATATTCATTCTAACTATTTTTTTTTTTCAAAAAACAATTACATATGAATAAATGTTATTTTCTATTGTAATATTTACTCCTTTTTAATACTCTTCTACCCTAAAAATTCTTATAATAAAAAGGAAATGATCTCCAATCATAAGCATTCTATTTTCCCTAAAGTTTTATGGATGCAAATCTTCCTATATTTTTTCTTTTTGATATTATTTTGTAAGTTGATTATTATCAAAATTTTAAATTACTTTGTTAATTGTGGTTTTAGTGAATCTTTGGGGCATAATTTAAATATTCTCAAAAACAATGTTAAAACTATGTAAAATAAAAAGCAACTGATTTGAAAACAAAATTACCACAAAATGCAAGTTAAATTTATCACAAACTTAGAATTAAACAAATATGTTAAAATTTAATTTTTAAATTATGAATTACAAAATTGGAAATACTTAGTTTTAAGTGTAAAAACATTTCCGTTGGAAAAAAAAAGTGTGTAAATTTTTTTGTGAATCTTACCAATTATATAAAATGCTAAGAATTAGATAAATAAAAAGAAACATAATTAGCGAAATAAAGAAAACAAAAACATGCAACAATAGTACAAATCATGAAATAACACAAGTACATATCAATTTCATTTGTCATCACCTTAAGTATTTTCCTCACTTGGCATGATAACACTATTTCTCTCAAAAATATAATTTGATCTAGGGATCTGTGTTGTATAGGAAAATCCTCTCTGCGGGCATAGATGATCCCTCTAGCCATAGAGTGGGTCTAGCAACAAGGGAAATGCACAAACACTTATTTTCCTAGATCATAACTGAAGCATAGATCGAAAGATATGGCCTACTTCGATTTGATGTTGTGATGTTGTTATTCGTCGAAGCTCCTTGATCCTTCACTTTTCCAGAGCTTGATCTCCACTCCTACTAGCATTCAATTACCTACACAAGTGACCAAGAAACAACAAGAAGCATACAAGTACAACACACATATACAAATATAACCTATCTAACAGATCAAGGAATGTCATAATTCTTAATCATAAACATGAACAAGAATGGAAAATAAATATCAGCCATGTCATATTATAATTAGTACAGGAGTTAAAACCTGTGCCTTAATGTCGAAGCTCTCCTTCAGCGGGTCCAAATCTAGGCACGTCTCCAAAGAACTTTTTTTCACAGGATCAAATCTCTCCTTCAAATATTATGGAAATATTCAAACCTCTCTTTGCTAGGCTCTATTCTATTCTAACTGTTAGTATGAATCTTAATCGCAAGCATACGAAAAAATACCACTTTAGCTGTGCATAAAAAACAACACTAACAACAATGATGGCTGCCAATATCTTCATATCTGCAATTAGATGATCAAGATAAATGCTGCAAAAATCTAGATATATGCATTAAAAGACATTAAGGAGTAAATAAAAACGAGATTTACTCCATGCATCCAATAGACAAGACAAGAATATGTTGAATGAATTTTATATTAAGGGCACCTAGGAGGAAAACATAGAAGGATGTTATCAGCTCTCCTCAATTGGATGGGTTCTTGTAAGTCCTCAGCACTTCATATCTAAAATTCCTCTCTCTTGATGGTGTAGAAAACCCAGACAAAAATGGAACTCAAAGAGAGCAGAAAAACAAAACGATAGAAAAATATGACAATGATGGTGGATCAAAGTCGGACCAAAAGTATAGATCCAGAGTGATCTTTAGGCAATAAAAGGTGATGAATGAATGGAGAAACCCTTCTATTTATAACAAAAAATTGAGTTAGTCTAGATATTGGTGCATAGTTAAAATATTATTAACCAAATCAAGATCCAACGTTTATGGAATATTTTATTATTTTTGTTGGAGGGAAAAAGGACTTTGACTTGGGTCAAATCCATTTATTGTAAATAATAAATAAATAAATGATTTATTTATCATTTTAAGGATGTAGTTGAGTAATAATTAAGTAAGTAATGATTTGTTTAACTATTTATGAGTGATTTAGTCAAATTTAACAAGGAATATTATATAAATAAGGTTTAAATAATTATTCCTAGAAAATAATAAGATAAATAATAATTTATCTAATTAATTTTCTTGTTTTGGGTTAAATATGACCAGGAATATTAATTAAACTGCCATTTAACTAATTATTCCTTGAGGAAAATCGAACAAATGTGTATTTATTTAATATTCCCTCATGGGGTTTCCTGTTTATACCATAAAAAACTTAATAAATGTGTTTTAATAAGTTATTTTTCATAGTGAAAGAAATTTTACTTAGGGTAAAATTGGTCTTACATGGTTTACTTAGGTACATCTAATAGTAATAGGTTAGATGACCAAAAAATGGTGTAACAGATTGCCCCCCAGCATGTGAGCATTAGGAGCTAATCGTATGACCGAAGTACATTGTAAGAATTCAATCACTAGATACCGAAGGGGAAGTCAAAGAGAGAGAAATATAAGGTAGACCAAAGCGGTAAAGGACTAGACCCTGAGGAGGTGAGACTTACAGGTGTGACAAGTCTCTTTTATGAGTGAGTACCTGTGCTATAAGCGGTGGGGGAGGCATACCTATGCTCGCCGAGAAAAAGTACAAAGAATAATGTGTTTAGTAAACAAGGGACTGAACAATACAGTACATGCTAGCATAAAAATGAGCCAGGTAAAAACATGATAATAAATCCCACATACATATTGTGCCTGGGATAACAGCCAAGACTTATAAAATAATATCTGAGTACATGATATACAAATATAACCCAAATGCCCCTGTAAATAGGAAAATGCTCTAAAAATCTGATCGATACATGCAAACAAAAAGGCGCTGCAAGCGGCTAAGGCCGACGTCATCGAATATATGGATTTGCATCAAAGGCTATAATGCAGAGGTCATTCGGGCATGTGGGGGGCTACCTGTAGGGCCACCTCCTGATGAGGGTTGAAAACATCTCACACACTCTCGGAAGTCACCGATATCAGCTGCTGCATCACTGAACCATCAAGTATACAGATCTCGATCATGATAAAAATAGTTGGAGCTGAGAAAAAATCAAGTCAAAGGGCAATAAGGAGTCCCTTTGCCTGATCTGTGGCACCGAGCAAGAGTGGAAGCTAGAACTAAGGTACACCACCATCTAGACCTATCTTCTGAAATGAATGATCTGATGTTGACAGAAGGAGGTTCGCCATAGGTGAGGCAATAAGGGATCCTCAACTAAGGCATGAGAGAAAATAGTAGAGTGACTGACAAACTGACACCAGGGATGATGATGAAATGGGGGGTACTGAGTAGCAGATGGATGAATTCCCTTGTTAGAGCATAAAGGGCATGGATGACCCGGTAGCGACTAACACAATATCATGAGGGATAGGGGACAATAGGACTTGTTAGTCATCAATATTTTTCACTTGTTGGTGATGACTAAATCCATAGTTGAGTTTTCTAGAAGCTGATCTCCATATGTCAATTTGTCATCTAGAAAATCCTCATAAAACTTTTTTTCGCCCTCCTACTTTTCAGTCCGCCCATGTCAAGGTGAAACCTCATTATCACTATCCTATCTAGCTTTATCCCTACAAAGTCTTCCTGTCAGCTCTAAAAGGACAATCCAAGTTTGCTTCAAAACCTCCCCTAAGTTAGGAAGTGGTGCTTTAAGGCATTTTACCCTTGGCAACCATCAAAGGGCCAAAAAACCTCCATCCGTTTTAGACCAGTCATAAAAGACCTCCCAATCTGCAAATGAAGTTAGTCACAGCCTTAAGTCGTGCCACTTATGCGCCCCTAAGTCTCAGCAATGCATAGACCATAATCTCAAGCTAATTTTAGGTGTTTTACACTGTTCATGGATTTTACAAGCACAGGAAACATGTCAGCATCTCAGAGGACAATTCTTGGCTCCACATGAGAAGACAACTGCTTCTCAATGTGATCATAAGCCTGAGATGCATCTACAGGGAAAAGAGTTACTCATCAAACTCTTGCAACCTCATTTAGCCCAAAAGGACATCAGAAGAAAAAGAAAAACTGTCAAAAGGCTGTTGATAATTCATGACTAAAACATCCTTCATCCACAAGTAGAGGGCAATGGCCAAATTTTGACTTGAATAATTGCAAACAGACTGTAATCAAAGTTTTTTAATAACCAGTGAGACAGTGACACAGATTTTCTGGAGAACAGTGATGATTGAATACTGAGGTAAAAGCATCAATGTTTTCACTATTGTTTGCCTACCATCATATGTAAGAAAACCCTGGACAATATGTTCATCAAGCAGCCTACATGTGGCTAGGAAAGAAAGTTGACAAAGCACAGATATTTTTCCAAGAGAAAAAGGCCTCCTTCATTCATAAGCAGATGGCCAGGGCATTAATTGATTTCAAGGTCTGTTTGATCAGAGAAGCAAGGTGAGAGACCAAATGGAAAGCAAGGGTACCACTGCAATCCAATGGGTCAAACTTATCTGTTAACAAGGTTTTGATAAAAGACAGTGCACAGCTCCAAAAAAATAAATTTTTAACAGTAGTGATAAGATGAGTCATTGCACAGGTGAAAGGACATAATAGTGATTATGTTTCAAAGTATTGGTCTGCTCCAATCATAAAAAGATGTCCTTCAGGTCGCTTTGCACAAGTTGACAAAGAAATTTTGAGTTTTTCTCTTCCCAAGAAAGGTATTGAAACTAGACTCAGTGTTTCATAAGCATGCAAAATGAATTTTGCTATACTTTCTGTTTCTGGAGAAGGTTTTAACACAAATATAAACCTGTTATTTATAGAAGGTTAATGGTACCATATTAGTGCATTCTGAAATAAGGGAGGGGTGTTAGGAAAGGCACCTTTTTAGACAGAGAATGATAAACATAGGTGAGTGCAACTGCATTTTTGCACCTCTAATCAAAATCAGTTTCACAGTGGGCATCATTAACTCTGGAGCATTAAGAGCGAGGTATGTAAGCCACTGTCACAAAGGTGGACACTTTCCCTTTGAAAACATATCAAGATACTTTGCTGCTACAATTTGAATAAGGGTAAATCAGTAAGTTCTAGATATGGTATGCAAGATTTCCATTACCTTTGAAGCACAAGGTAAACTTATAAAGTGACAGGTTTTATCGTCATTGGAGAAAGGTTGTGAAAACAAATAGTCAAAATGGTAAAAAGGGGTCTTGATCTCAAAACAAACTCTGCCATCATGGTCAAAAGGAAGCCAAGCATTTGTCAAAAAGGCCATCCTTCATAAACAAAGTAAATGACACTCATCCTCCTTCTCATAAGAGAATTCCTCCAAACAGCTCATCACAGTGGACAAGAAGGCAAAGTACATTTGGTTTTCCGAAGAAAGTCTGCTCCTATAACAAAGTCAAAGATACCTTGCTGGTATATTTTGAGCAGAGGAAAGGTGTTAGAAGAAGCGCCTTTGAGTATAGACAGGGAATGAAAGAGTTTAAGTGAATTCCACTGAAGCAGTGTACCCACAGTCAAAAAGAGGCTCAAATATCTCATATCAGAAAATACCAAGGGATAGTAAAATTTGCATGGTTGTTAAATCATGATACCTCTGCCACAATAAAATTAGGGTTAAGGAGCGCCCGGGCAGTTCGGTTCAAAATGGGTTTCTGACAAAATGGAGATGAAATTTACAAAATTGAGACAGGTTTTTTTCCCTAATAGGTTTAATAAGAAAAACCTGATTCAGTTTCTACACAGGTATCATGGTTTGTGAGAAATGTGAAAAGTTCAGATGTCACGGGAGAATTTCTGCACCACGATTCATCATTTTGACCAGTGATGGGACAGTCAGTTTTTTAACACCCAAATGGAAACCAAATGGAAAAAATAAAGAATATTTGGAAATTATACTTCTCTATATTTCCAACGATCCATCTCGGGCCCAATTCTGACACCGGGAAGGCATCCAAAAGTAGCCTGCAATCAACACTATGTTTTTCTGCACCAGCATTCACCATTTTTTACTAGTGATGGGACAGTCAGATTTTGAACACCCAAATGGACACAAAATGAAACAAATAAAGCATATTTGGAAATTATACTTCTCTAGCTTTCCAACGAGCCATCTTGAGCCCAATTCTGACACCGGGAAGGCATCCAAAAGTAGCCTGCAATCAACGCTATGTTTTTTTTCACTAGGATTCACCAGTTTTGACCAGTGTTGGGAGAATGAACTTTTGAACAACCAAATGGACTCCAAATGAAAAAATTAAAGTTGTTCTGGAAATTAGACTTCCACATATTTCCAACGAGCCATCTCGCGCCCAATTCCGACACCAGGAAGGCCTTCAAAATGGGCTTCAAAGTTGCGCGATGCGTTCAGAAATCTGTGCGGCGCGCTCAGGCAGAAAGTTTCCAAAGCAATGCACTGATGCGCGGCGCGCCTGTAGCAGCGCGCGGCACACCTGTAGCATCAGTAAAAATCTCACCATAAAACATCCAAAAACTCATTCAAAGAGGTTTTAACTCACAAACAATGGTTTGCATCATGTTTTAAAGGTATTTGTCTCACCCCCCTTACAATTTTCAAACTGCTAAATGGTGCTTAAGGCAAGCAAAGACCTTGATGTAAATCAAGATATGACAACTGACTGTGTTAAAAAGGAGATCAAGTGTTTTTATTTAGAATATGAGTTTGGAATAAGCTAGGATTCACTAGCAGTAAGCATATTTCACTCTTAGTGTTTCAAAACCTATGAACTGCCCCCCAAACAGTCAAACATTAGTGAGAAAGCAATGTAAATCAGTTGGAGGTGTTTTTGTTAAGTTAGTGTGAGGAACAGTGAAGTAAAAAGGGCAGTTTTCTATTTTAGGAGGGTTTATTGCTGTTAAAGTCCAACATTTCTCTATGACCACATCAAAAGTAAAATAAACCCTGTCACTTATTAAAATAGAAAACCTTGAACTGTGTAGAGACTTGTTGAAATTGACTGTGCTTATATCATTATATATTCGGTGAGCTTCATGCGAGGGGGTTAATGTTTTGATCAAAGAGGAGGTTATTGGCATTGGACTGCTACATTTTTTTGTTACCACATCATAAGAAACTTTTCAAACTCTGTCACCATATCTATAAACAGTGACTTTGACTGTGTGGGTCTCCTTTGTTTGGCTATGGTGTAACATTGAAAATAATGATTGAAGGGCATACCAAGAAAAGAAAAGAAGGTCTTGAACTAAGAAACTGTGATTCTTCCTTCCTCTACAAAGACAAGGATGTCCTAGTCCCTCAAACACCAAAGCATAGTGCCCTTCCACAAGAAACTCCTTTAACTGTCTTTATCCTTGTTAGCTGTGTTTTCATCATGGATATTGGTTGATTGATGTACAAAGGTTGGGAAGACAGCATTTTGAAGAAACGGAGTCTTACACCAAAAGAAGTTTATTGGCTTTTAACTCCTACAGGCCTTTGATAACACCTCAGAAGCATTTCAAAACTCTACGACTTTATCTCATATACACAGTAACTTTGATTGTGTAAGATACATTTTATGGTTGAATGTCTTCATATTGGTGGATCTGCTGATGAAGTGCCTACAAGGAAAAAAGAAGGTCTTGAACTAAAGGACTGTTGTTGCATTCCTCTAAAAAACAAGGGTGTCTTATATCCTCAACACATCAAAGGAAAAGTGACTTTACCACAAAACACAAAAGCATCACTTTGACTGTGTTGTTATCCTTGAGTCTACTTGTTGAATGACATACAAAGGCAAGAAAATGTATTGTTTGGAAGGAGCAGGGATATTATACCCAAGGAGGAAATCACACACAAAAATTGAACCATGGTTGCCTTGATGAAAATAGTGACTGACAGAGAAGGCGGAATTTTGTTTGAGCAGCAAGAACATGATGAACAAGGCCATGACAGTGACGAAACAAGGGCAACCAAGAGATGATACACAGAAGCATCCTGATGAGGGCAAGTGAATACAAGACATGGACCGCGAAGGGAATTCTCCAAAGTATGTGCTATCTGCCTCTCCTAGGCAAGGGGCCATGACTTCTTCACCAAAGCCAGAATGCCAAATATGAGACAAGGCTGCCCAAGACAAGCTCAAGAATGCTAAAGGGAAGCGCTCGGCACAGAAAGTAAAAAAAAGACACTTCAGAACTTCATATTTTGGTTTTTTCTTCCGAACATGTTGCCAAGGACCCTTGAGGGTCATACACACTGATTTTGGGCAAATTTTGACACAATCTTGTTTTTTCACATTTTTGGGTTTTTTGTCAAAACTCATGAAATTCGCCATTTCATTTTGGGGATTCGTCAAAGGAGGAGGATGGTATCATTGGATGCCATATTTTCATGAGCACACCCTCAGCTATTTTCAGACCATTTGGAGATCAGTTTCCCCCTCAAAACGACAAAAAATGCTCACTTTTTGCACACTCTGCCCGGTCTATCAGCAGACTGTCATTTTCTGGCTTTTTACACACAGGTGTAGATTTGGAGGTCTTCCAGGAAGCATATCTAGAAAATTTCAGTTTTTACGGAAAGTAGACACTTAGAGATTTCTAACGAGCTATCATGAGCCTCGTTTTGACACCAGGAAGGCTTCCAAATGTTTCCGGCAAGTCAGGGGACCTTTTGCTAATGAAAATTTGAAGTATTTTTGTAATTTTTGAACCTCTAAAATCTGCTTTTTCCAAATGTGCGTTTAGCTATTTTTGCACTTGGAAAATGATGCAAAGTCAATTATTTTTCCTTTTTTATCATTTTCTAGATATTTTATGAGATATTTTTGTGCCTTGGGCTTTGCAAAGCCTCAAGGACAAAATTAGATATTTTGATTAGGCCAATGGGATAGCTAGTTGAACCATGAGGTTTTCCTCACTTGAGCCTATTTATTCCAAGGGATTCATTGTAAACAGAGGCTGAACTTGAGAAGAGAAGAAATATATGGTCATATGAGCTTTGGAGAAAATACTTGTGTTATGCTTTTGGATTGCCTCTTGAATGTCCTTGGATGGATGATGAAGGATTGTTGATGGATTCCATGACATGGTAGAATGGTATAGTGTCTCTTGCTTTGTTGTTGTCTTCTAGTTTTCATTCATGATACATGTTTCTTGCTTTCTATAGATCAGTAGAGAACAAATTTGAGATATGCCCATGTAGGCACCTCAAAATTCCTGAATCTTCATAGCTTTTATGTTTTCTTCTTCCTTAGTTGCATTAAAGAATTCTTAACTGCTCTTTAACAACTTGATGATATTGTTGCTAGTTTCATTCGTAGTTCTATGCATGTTGAGTAGGATGTATGGTGTGCCCTGCTTACCTATGACTGTCCATAGTTCCATACATGAAGCTGTCTCTTTGACTGATTAAGATTATCATTTTGTTTGAACCAAGGAGGCCTAGTCCCGATCTATCACTTTGCCTAAAACTATGCAAATCTTGTTGTTCAAAGTGCCCACTAACTTGAAGTGCCATGTTTAGGTGTTCTGGCATAGTGTTTTGAGTTGTTAGTCCATCTTATGTGTTTTCCTCAAACTCTGATAGCCATTTCCCAAAGTTAGAGGGTCTTATACTTCTATGCATGGCTTGAATGTTTGTTTCTATGTGTTGATTAGTTTATAGTTACATTTTGCATGATTAAGGTTTTTCTTTACCATGTTTATGTTATCTATTGAACCAGTGATGCTTGAAACTCTTTGTTGTTCACAAACTTGATGTCCATTTACTCCATTTTTCCCAAATATCCTTTCTACCTTGAATCAAATCGGCCCTTCAACATCCTTGCATCGTCATCTAATAGCTTTCTTGGCCTTTTGACCCCATAGCCCAGTTAATATAACATATTGTTACCTATTTCATATCTTTGATCAGTTCCATCCCTCACAACTTAAAAAACCAAAACCAAAAAACATACTCCATAACTAGCCTAAAATCAGAACACAATAAGCAAACACATAGATATCCCTTACGCATATAGAGAGAGCCCTCTCTGAGTCTAGGAAGGCTAGGTCCTCGGGCTCCAAAGCTTGGTTTGATGTTACACTGTCATTTGGCTTGCCAATCAACCAAATCACGGGACCCTAACAGGACTGAAGGCCATAATTTGCGACACGAGAGAGGAACCAAGAAATGAAGGACAGAGGACTATAGCAGGATACAAAGGGACTCGGGATAGACTCCATGGATGCGATGATGACTAAACTCGGATGCTCTAAACAAGGGCGACTCAATGATGCTCCCACACAGAAAAGGTCTAATGGGGACCATAAAAATATGAGTACATGATGGTTACTCATGAAGAAAATCGACATGAGCATGGATAAGTATGAAGGCAAGGTGGTGCCCCAAGTACAAATGTTGCAAGTAAATAAATTCAATTTTGGGGAGTGGTGAAGTGACGCTTCATGGACAAAATGTATCTAGGTGAAGTATCAAATCACAAAAAATTAACAGATACCCATTTGAGGGCTCGGTGAGAGCTTTCCAGCAGTGCAGACGATTTTCCAAACTAAGCTACGATTTGGTCGTAGCAGGAAAAAGATAAATATGGAGTTTTCTTTTAATAAGGCATTTTCCCTCCAAACACACTCACTTGCATGTGGAGCTGTAGTGAATGTAGAGAGGAGAGAAGGCGCTAAATCTTGCAGTGATCGTAGCAGACAAACTGACTGTTGGAATCAATATCCGTCAGTTGTAGGTAAGAGCCCTAACCCTACTCTTTCATTTCAGTGGATTGAAAGTTTAGTTTAGGTCCCCAGAGCTCACGAACAGACCCCTGCTCCTCTTCACAGCCGAGTCACACTTTTTGGGGAAAAACTGTGACCTGGGTAGCAGGTTTTGGGCAGAAATCTACAACCTGTCCCAGGATTAGGCCTAAAAACTACAGCCTGATAGGGAGGGGTTTTTCAATGCTGTTGTTTGTTTGAGAACTAGGTTTTTGTGTTTGGATATAGTCTTTCCTATGTGTACACTGACAAATATGATATTTTTGTGTAGATATGGCAGAATTATGGATCAACTGGAGAGAGAGAGACTTGGGCACATTACAGTCGGAGATCTGGGAGGATGAGGGTGTCCACAGTGCATTGGCCAGGTTTGGGGTTCTAAAGTTTGTGGAGAAACCTTTGATGAGAGTTGGAGAGCCCTTATTGGCCTAGATTGTTAGCTATTGGGATCCATACAATAAGGTCTTTATAGTGCAGGGGCACTGGATCGAGTTGACGGTCCAGGATATATATTTCTTGACTGGTCTCCCACCACTTGGGATGGTAGGGAATACTCAGCTAGTGTTACTATGAGGGCAGAACATCAATGGAGTTTGTAGAGCGCCATTATCAACTAGGTATCCATGTCAAAGGGACACAGATACCCATCAAGATCTAGAGAGGTTAGAGACCCATGTCATGGTCGTAGCGGTTCTGAGGATCCCGGGCAACCAGGCACTCCACCACACCACTGGAGGGCATATAATGCTTTTGGAGAGTGTGTTGAGTGGGACATACTATGGGTGGGCCCAAATGATGTTGTCGTCGTTGAAACGACAGTTGTTGCTATGCAAATGGCAAGTGAACCATGAATGTTCATATGGGATAGTGTTGTGCTCGCTCTTATTTGACAATATCTTAACACTTCGACCTTGCATACAGCTCCAGGATGGGGGCCTGAGGGAGCCCAGGATGTGCTGGTGGGGGTGGCTACTGTTTAGAGGAGGACGTGGGGCAGTCAGACGGGTGTTCCAACCCGAGTTCTTTGCTCATTAGGATCGGATGCCATTGTACATAAATGAATATCCCTATAGTGGGATGAGTTATCGTGGGGAATCGGATTTGCCACTAGCTCCTAATCGATTATGGGGGCCTGATGGTAAGCGAAAAATCACTAATATTTTTATGTGCATTGTAATGTTTTAGAATATTGTATATGGTACTGATTCTTTCACTTTTGGTATGCAGATATAGCACCGGTAAAACCGGCCGGGTATATGGGACAACCTAGAGTATTAGGAACTGTCAGACTTAGTGGATCGAGAGCGCCACAAAATGAGGATGTGGCAACCCTCCTGGAGGACATCCATCATAGATGTGAGAGGCTTCTAACCAGTGTTTCAGAGTGCGGTTGGAAAGACTTAGAGGACTAGTACATAGAGCCATGTATTGGTCTACCCTCAGAGTGGTGAGGGGTAATGGACGGATAGGGGATGTGTGATATATGAGCTACAAGAGTAAAGCCATTGGCTTGGGATCCTACAGATAGTGATTAGTGTGTAGGGTCAGGTGGTGACCCCATTTTTTGAGTTTTTGTAACATTCTATGGGCATGTCATATGTATCAGAGTTGACAGACTCTAAAACATTTTATACGACACATATTATGGATATGCATCTTTTTGATGGTTTTATGTTTATTGACTTGTGTTAAAAGTGTGTGCTAAATTCCAATCTAAAATACTGTTTGCAATGCTATCTACGTAGTGATTTTGTGCTCTAGGTACATGACTGAAAGTAATGATTTCAAATTCAACAATCAAAAGCTTCACTCGTAAATATCTTATAAAAAGGATAGGATTATGCACACAATAGACACCATTCATTTGCATGACAAGAAGCCAGGAATCTAAACGAACATGAAGGTGGAGGATGTTATGTGAAAGTACGTCAAATAATAAACCTCACACTGCATCATATTTGGCCTAATTATTGGTAGTAGTACCAATGCATACACTGTTCGAGAGAACAAGTGAATGCAAGGGGGTAAAAATGGCTCAACCTGCGGAGGCTAGATTCCGAGAGTAGCGACTTGCACCATCGGAAAAGCCCATATGAGGTGTGGATGAGAGATCCATCTGAAAAGTGCCACAAGACAATAAATGGGAGGATGATGAACAATGCTGGCAACCTGAGCGCAAAGTAGAAATCGAAGGCACTCCGCCAGAGGGAGTGAACTGGGTAGAATGTCTACTACTCACACGTCGATGGTGAGGTGGAGTGTGGGAGCTACTGGAGGTGTAGCTCATGCTCAGGCTGGGAAATTCACCATAGACATGGATGGTGCCATCTTGCTTATGGGCAGGAAAGATGAAGTTAGGGGTGGACAAGGCTTCCATGATGTCATCATCACAATAGAAGATGGAATGACGGGAGGAAGGGAGACCAAATGATGCGGCGAAGCTACCTAACTCATCATCATGAGAAGAAATGTTCACATGCGCATCATCAAGGGGGGTGACAGAAGAAAAATTAGATAAGGGATCTACTGATGTTGAGCCCAGGGTGATCGCTAAAGGGAGGTCAAGCAAAAAAACATGGTAAGATGTAGAGAGAACTTCCACCGAGGGTCTCATGGATGATGATAGGTAGAGGATGGTGGCCGCAGGCTCTGTCATCTCGACATCATGAGGGGGAATGTCAATGGGAGTAGGTAAATCCTCAAGCTAGCCCGCAACATACTACACAAGTATGGGAGAGGCGGATTGGTTCTGTTCAACCTCGTACTCTCGAACTACCTCCAAATAGGTGTAGTAATGTGTAAGGCAGGGACAATGGTGGGAATAATGGCCATGGAGATCACACAAAGAAGAGGGTTGATTGGTGTGAATAGTATTAGGTTTCTTGGCTACAGTCGAGGAAGAAATAGAGGCTCCAAGGACCGTAGACTCGAGGAACACAACATTAACCATGGGCTTGATATGCGGTAGTTCAGGACAATTATGGGTGGCATGGCCAATGAAATCACACAAATCACAAGGCTTTGGAGGTGGAGGAGGAGTAGGGTCAGTCGGGGCAGCCTTGTCTTTTGATGCCCTCTTTCGAGATTTTCCCTTCTTACCCCAAGTAGTTGCAATAGGAGGTGGTTCCTGTTGAGGTGACTGAGGCACTGTAGTAGCAGGAGAAATAATGGGGACCGGTTGAACTGGGGTCAAAGAAAGATAAGGTTTGGGTTGACCAGGCAGGGTAGCGGTTGGAGGATCAAGGTACTAGACGTGAATCCTAAGGGTCAAGTTAGGGAGAGAGAGGGTAGACATGACAGGTACCGTGTACACTCCTCGGGGGGATCTAGGAACGGTATTTGACCGAAGGGGTAATGGCTAGGTGGGATGGCTCCAAGATGGTTAAGACCTGGAGGAACTATTCTAGGAAGGTAAAGAGGCTCATGGATACTAGCTGTAGGTGAAGGACAAGGAGGAGGAGGTCCAGAAGGCTAAATCAAAGGGCTAGGATTAGGCTGCGGAGGGCGAGGATGCTGCTGACTAGCCGAAGCAAGCCGCTTGAGGGCAGCTCGAAATGATTACATCATGGAAAAACTCATTGAGCTGGGATTAGAGACAGGAGGAGGAAGACCAGGGAATGTACCAAGCAAACATGAGTCTTTTTAGACTCCGAGCGAGACATTGGTAAAAGGATTGATGGTTGGCTTATTGGCCAACGAAGAGATGATGGACTCAAGGGAGGTCTGAGACTTCGGTTTGTAATATTTCTACTGGTTAATGGTGATTATCTTTACATTATGGGGGAAGGACATCTTGCGGTGAACCGTAGATAGGACATCAGACATCGCATAGGTGTAGCTATGACCCAATACAATGATGTAATATAAGGGGGCATCTATGACTTCTACGTAGATGCAAACAGTCTTGCCCACAAGAGTAATAGGACAATTACGAAATACGCCAATGAGCTGGGATGCATGGCCATCCCATTCTCGGAGAGTGATTGTGGAAGGAGCCAACTCAGGTGATCCAAGTTGCTTCCAAACTGAGGTAGACATCACACAGGTGGATGCCCCCTCATCAATGATGCACTGGGAAACGTTGGCATTCCAGATCTTGACTAGTATTTGGAAGGCGACGGAAGCAGGGAGAGGAGGATGTTCTGACCGGTCAACATCAAAGATAATCAATCGAGCATCGAAAGGATCTATAGCAACCATGGAAAATAGTAGATATTTTCATTGTGAAGGGCATGACTAGAGGAGTTCCAACGTTGAAATGGTAGCAGGAGATTGTGCCAAATCATCTACTATGCTATATGAATGGGAAGCTTTTCCAGAAGCAGCATTTAGGCGTAGTGGCCCCTTAGGGTTCTTGGAATGAACCTCTGCCTTAGGCTGAGGGATATGCAATGGACCATTAGGTGTCAAAAGAGGCTCTGTAGGGACCGAAGGAGGTGGCTTGGGGACAAACGTAGCGGGAGGCTTGTTATACTGACTGGACTGAGTCTGAAGATTGATCTATACGGTTAGAGGTTGATTAGAATTCATTATGGGAATCTGCTAATTGGGGGTACCAGATGGAAGAGATTGAGTGGCCACCTGACCTTTAGGTGGTTGGGTAGCCACAAATCCTTGCCGAGGGAAAGGATTAGTAAACACAGTCGGCTGCATAGGCACAACACTAGAAGGGATGAAAGGGGAGGCTTGCTATCCTTGCAATGCTACTTGAGACTCCCACATCTACTTCATCTATGTTAAAATAGGACAATCACGTGTGTAATGACCATAAACACCACAAAAAGAACAAGGCTTGTTCGTGTGAACAAGCCAGTCCTGCTTGGGCTAAGTGCCCTGTTGCTGGTTAGTAGTGTTAGGAGCATTATTTTGGGGATTAGGTCCAAGATTATCGGGAGCAGATTGATTTTGAGTGCCTTTCCTCTTCTTTTTGGAAGGAAGAGGATTAGTTGCACCCTGTTGTGCATACACCTTCCCCTGAGAGGGTGGTGGCTACTGTTGCGGGGATTGAGAAGGCAAGGGAGGAGGAGGTGCTAATGCTGGAGGAGCTGGAGCACCAGGTTGTGGATACGGATAATAAGGGGGTTGGGTAAAATGTGGTAAACAAGAGGTTGGGCAAAAGGAGGAGGCATGCCATATCGAAGATACGTGCTACCTTGAGGGGGAAAATTGTAGGAGGTGCTGGCCTCCCCCTTGGGAAAACCATAGCCCATGGGAGGCTGAGCATATGTATGAGAGAGAGATACAATAATACCATTATCAAAATGAGATTCCCCCGGTGCGTTGGCACCAACGAGTCTAGGAATATCAGGTAGAATGGTATAAAAATAACCTAATTGAGCATAGATCAGGTCATATTTAAACGCAATTTGGAGAGTGGCTTCTTTGGTTTAAGGGAAATGAGATGCAACATCTTTGCTGATAGCAGGAAAGAGAGATCTAAGGAACCAGTCCATGTAGACACAGTCTTTGAAGGTAGGGGCTCTACATAGGATCTTTCTTCTCCGCCATTCCTGGCCATGTTTGGATGGGTGGGTCGCAGATGATTGACAGAAAGAAGTCAAAATTTTGGTACTAGTGTCATAATGAAGGGGAAGCTTGAAATAAGACAGAAAAGGCTAAGCAAGAGTCGCAAAGGTGGTATGCGAGGATGAGGCCTGATCAAGATGCCACTTAGAAGCTTCGCCTGTAAGAGTACATTGGAACAACCAAAGATGGATGGAGTCATCGGTAATGGAGTTAGACGAAAACCACATGTGGGAAGATCTAACATGATTTGTAGGATCTTCTCCAGCAAGGCCTTTAAACTTGGGGATATCCGAAGGGAGCTTGGTAGGCATACTAGGCCAACTAGAATCATGTTGGTTAGGGTAATTGATCAACTGGTTAAAATGAGGAAGATTGAGGCCTACCATATAGGGGATCAAGGGAGCAGCCAGAGTAGTTCCTGTTGCAGTACCACTAGTAGTATTGCCAACATTAGGGCCGGGTCCACCACTAGCATTAGCTGTTGAGCCAGACATGGTGAAGGTGAGAGGAGGAGAACCGGGGACGTAACTAGAAGGAGAACCCAATGAACCAGAAGTGGAGTCCAAGTGTAGACTCGGTGGAGGACTAACTTGAATCCTACACGGAGGAGTAAGTCTTCCTACCGGAAACTGAGTATGAAGGCCAAGAAGTCTCCAGGATAAATAGCTTGGTGGCGCAATGATGACAACACAAACACAACACAACGGGAAGAGTGACCAACAAGGGTGGAGAGGTGCAGGATCAACCGATTACAATGTCGAAACAAGGGCAGAGAGGTGCAGGATCAATTGATTTCAATGTTAAAGTCTGTGCTTGGCGGTGTTAAGAAAGATCTTCTTCACTTAGGGTGTGTGTGTAAAACTGTGTAAATTTGATTTTTAAACCCAGACTTTTGTAGAGAAAAACAAAAAGTGTGTTGTTGAAATATAAATAAACCTATAGATTACAGTATATGAAACCGAAATACCAGTAAATAAACAGCTAATAATGCAATAATATAAACCCAAGGAGGTGGGCCTCTCAACAAGTAGTCTGTAGGTGGGAAAAAAACTAGTCAAAGTACACCAAAATAGCCAATATATCTAAGGTCGAGAGGGACAAGGATCTAAAGGTCACATCTATTAGAAATTGGTGCTAAAAAACAACAACAAATCAAAGGAAAGATTGCTGTGAATGAGGTGGTGAAAGGCTATATCTTGGGGGGAAGCAGAGGGACCCTAGAGGAAAACCCAAACAAAACTAAATGAAGTGATTTGGATGGATAAATAGCCAATCTAAAGTGGATTTGAAGGTGAGGTATAAGATCTAAAAAATGGCTAAACACTTTGAAAATTTCTGACAACCTATAGCAGCTAAAACTCTTCCAAAAAGTGTGGAGGGTGCTAAAGCCCTAGAGGGCTAGGCTCCCACTTAGATGAGTAAAATCTAACAAGTACAGGTCTAAAATGGGTGGAGACGGAAGTCAAACAACCATGAACATAGGCCCAGACAAACCCAGAAAACTTTCAGAAAAACTACCGCAAAAAGTCTAGGTCACAGTTTCTGACCTGTTTCCTGCTGAGGTCACAGTTTTTGGGTAGATATCCACATCCTATAGCTCCTGGTCATAGGTTTAGGGCCAAAAAATGCTACCTGCACTTCTGGTGTTCTCGGGAGTAGGTTTCAGTAGAATGTTTCGTCTCATATGCGGCTGATGTCTCTCACCCACGCAATAGGTCCGGAAGCACATGAAATATAAAATTTTAATGTTTCAGGGTTTTATAGGTTGAAAACAACATCAAGAAAATAAAAAAAAGAAGCTAAAGAGAAATCCTAGGGTTTGAAGCAGCTGGATATGTAGGGATCAGAAAAGTGACAACGGTTGTAATCGTAAACCCGTGTGGAGTCACCAGTTGTTAGTATGAATCTTAATCACAAGCGTACTAAAAAATACCACTTTAGCTATGCATAACAAAGAGCCCTAACAACAAAGATGGCTGCTAATATCTTCAGATATTCAATTAGGTGATCAAGGTATATGCTACAAAAATCTAGATCTATGCATTAGAAGACATTAAGCAGTAAATAAAAACGATAATTACTCCATGCATCCAATAGACAAGACAAGAATATGTTGAATGAATTTTATATTAAGGGAACCTCGGAGGAAAACATAGAATGATGTTACCAGTTCTCCTCAGTGGGATGGGTTCTTATAACTCCTGAGCACTTCATATCTAAAATTCCTCTCTCTTGAAGGTGTAGAAAATCGAGACAAACATGGAACTCAAAGGGAGCTCACAAGAAAAAAGATAGAAAAACATGACAATGATGGTGGATCAAAGTCAGACCAAAAGTATAGATCCAGAGTGATGTTTAGGGAACAAAAGGTAATGAATGAATGGAGAAACCCTTCTATTTATAACAAAATATTGAGTTAGTCTGGATATTGGTGCATAGTTAAAATATTATTAACCAAATCAAGATCCAACTTTTATGGAATATTTTATTATTTTTGTTGGAGGGAAAAGGAATTTGACTTGGGTCAAATCCCTTTACTTGTAAATAATAAATAAATAAATGATTTAATTATCATCTTAAGGATGTGGTTGAGTAATAATTAAATAAATAATTATTTACTTAATTATTTATGAGTGATTTAGTCAAATTTAACAAGGATTATTATTTAAATAGGGTTTAAATAATTATTCCTAGAAATTAATAAGATAAATAATAATTTATCTAATTAATTTTCCTGTTTTGGGTTAAATATGACCAAAAATATTAATTAAACTATTGTTGAACTAATTATTCCTTGAGTAAAATCGAACAAATGTGGATTTATTTAAAATTTCTTCATGGGGTTTCCTGTTTAGACCACAAACAACTTAATAAAGATGTTTTAATAAGTTATTTTTCATAGTGAAAGAAATTTTACTTAGGGTAAATTTGTCCTTACATGGTGTACTTAGGTCCATCTGATAGTGACAGGTTAGATCACCAAAAAATTGTGTAACACTAAATAACATAAGCATAGGAGGATGATGAACTTATAGAGATGGAGGAGGGGACATGGGTCCACGTATGATGGGAAAATGATTTATCTCTTTGGGAGGTTCCTTTCTTGTAGTAACAAGCAGCCCAAGGGAGGAAGATTGGCCATATCCTAACTAACAAACATCTAGATCTCCACCCTCGAAGCTTCTAGGCCATGAATCTTTGTTTCCCTTTCTAAAAATGTTCCAAAAGTGTATTGGTGTGGGTGTGATAGCCATACTAACGCTGATCGACACTACTCACAAGCTTAACATGGGTCATCAGTGCTGGTGAGATAGAGAGAGGTCACACTACTCCCAAAATACATGTTTTTAAGGAGCTACTCGAGAAATGATCAACAAAGAGTTTGTTCTGCAGATTGCCAGGGATGAAAGGTTATATTTTCATGATCAAAAAGGGACAAAAAGGTCATTGTTTAGGGTCCTCCAAGAGTTAGGAATAGGGAGTTCAGGGACAATCACAAAATGATGTGTAACAAATTCCCCCTAAAGCAGGAAGGCAGAACTAGAGTGATGGGTGAAATGATTTAAGAGAACATGCCTAGACCGAGAGGTCATCATCAGAAAACCTACGAATCAAGAAAATATTTACAACTGAAATCCATGATATAAATATATGAGAATGGGGCATGGACACAACCATCCATAGAAGAGATCATGTAAACAAGATCCATGGCATGGACACAACCATCCCGCAATAAGAAGGATAAAAAATATGGACTCAGGTATGGTTGCAACCATCCTTCAAAAGAGTCATGAATAACTCATATCGCCTTGTAGACTGGATGTTATAAGACAAAATCCATGGCATTGTGCTTTGTCACGACTCGATCAAGTACAATTTCAGGCATGTGAATGAGTGAATTGAAGTCGAACATGCAAGAAAATCACCTGATTACCAGCCAATGATGTAAACTATTAACATGCGCGAGAGAGACCACCAATAATGGAGATGGCCCTCAAGGTACTAGAAGTACAATCCATGATATGTGAGGAAATAAATAGAGTTGAACACTTGTCAAATCATATGATCAGAGGGAAATGAAGTGAACCTGTCGTCAAATGTGAAAAACCTGCCATTAAGGCATGCAGGCTCTAAGGTATTGAAAGGAGACTCTTAATTAATTCCACGGATAATGAGATGAAGTCGGCAAGAAGCGATCGGCTGAAGGAGGGCCATGATGTATCCCACATCATCGACACAAGACATAGGAACAAGTTGGTTTTGAATCAACACTCAACTGAGAGTCATGGGATGAAAAACTGCAGAGGGAACTACTCTTGAACATATTGGTGACACAACTCCAGAATTTTGCACTATTTGACTCAAATGGAATCATAGGTCAGGTTGAAAAATGGTAATTGAATGAGAGGCAAACATATTTCCCAAAATCATGGAGGAAAAGTGACGAATGCAGGATGTCCCCAACCCGACACGAACTATAGACAAGTGTCATGTTCAAGAGAGACATGCTACCGACGCAACTGATAAATACTTCCATTTCCCACCACCATTTCTGGTGTGTACCCCAATTATTTTTTAAAACAAGCTTGAAGGGGATAGCATATGATTTTCATATAATTTTTTCCTTTAGACAAATCCATCCTAGTACATCTTATGGGCCCTAGGAAGGAGGAACTCGGTAGCTTCATGGTGACGATTCTAATGTCCTTAAATTTTTAACGTGTCCAAAAAAGGTGAAACTTGACTCCTTTTCATGTTTAGAGAGTTTGAAAAGAGGTGGAAAGGAAAAATCTACAGGGCCCTTTTCGTAGATAGTCTCTTGAATCCTAAAAGGTAGAAAATAAAGTTTCATAGAACCTCTTAGTAATGGTTGACTAAGGTATTCCTTTTTCGTAAATATGTTATCCCAACCTGAAAAAGTTGTAAACGTATATTTGGTAAACGAAATTTTGTTTACTTTAATGAGCTCAAAATGAAAAATACTCGGCAATATTTTGATGTTTCAAGAGTAAAAAAGAGATGAAATTTGACTCGTCTTGGAGGAACAAGTGGTATAAAGGATAACGACAGGTTCCAGTCATCATGTAACTACTCAAAACATGTAAAGGGTCAAAAGGATGGCTAACAAAACCATTCATCATAGCGGTTCCTCAATAATGGGTACAAAAACCAACTAAGGGAATATGATCGGCCAAGCAGATGGTGACGATGGAATGAGAAAACCAAGGTTCATCTGGCAAAACAGGAGCATAAAATTGAAATTACGAGAGGAAAAATAAGAATGGTTTCATTTTTACACAAGATTGAAAACATGGAAAACTATGCTTGGAATTTCTTTCACTTTTAAAAAATCTTCATTCAAAGATAAACTATGCTTGAGACTGGTTTCAGTTTTATACAATCTTGAAACAGAGACAAACTATGCTTGGAATTAGCTTGCATGCCCCCTCCATGGTGACTCAATTCGAGGTACATTCCCTCGAAGCTTAATTTACTTCACCAAAGTAGATTGTTGGTTTCTAACAAGTGGATGGAATGAAGGTTCAACTATGAGGTCAAGTGAAAGACTCGATTGGGATTTTACGATATCTAATCAAAAGCTCAAATTGATAGGGAATTTGTTTCATTTTTTATCAAGCTTGACATAGTAAAATAACTATTTTCATAGAGACCTAATTCATTTTTTAATGAGGTTGACATAGTAAAACAACTATCCTCACAACACCTTCTTTCTTTTTTTAAGGAGCTTGAGACAAGAAAAGGAACTATGCTCCAAAGGGCTTGTTTCATTGTTTAAGGAGATTGGCACAAAAAAAGGAACTATTCTCTGAAGGAATTGTTTCATTTTTTAAGGAGCTTGACACAAGAGAAGGACCTATGCTTCGGAGGGCTGATCATGTGACATGTAAGAGCTCATTGATTCCAAGAGTGTCTCATTTTATGGGAGAACCACACTCTAAGAATCGGGATCTAATGCCCCCAGAACATGCTACATGACATCACTCACGTAACCATCAAGGGATGTGGGCATGGAAGATGTTGCCACATAATTGACTTGGGGCGGGGAAGATACCACTTGTTTGTAAGGACCATTAAGGGATGATGGTAGAATAGGTTTCATATTAGGACCAATGAATGAAAGTTGATCAATGGTCATAATCTGATCTTCTTGTGGAAAACAAATCACATGAAATGGGGAGGAGGCAAGTGTTCCCATGACATAAGTATAGTCACACCCTAGTAGTAAGTTAAAATTCAAGGGCCCTTGGACAACCATCACGTTTATATAGGCAATGTTCCCTCCCAAAATAATAGGAAACTTCAGAAGGATCCCTAATAGTTGACTGGTTCCATAGTTAAAAGCCAACAAATTTTGAGTAACAGGCACAAGCTACGGAGAACTGAAATCTTGCCAAGTAGTTGAAGAAAAAATATGAATAGATGCACCTGCATCTACAATCATGCTAGGTAAGGTCACATTATAAGCATGTACCGTGATCTCAAAAGGCACATAAGAAGGAAGATGATATTCTTCTAGTCGACTCCAATAAAAGGAAGCAAACAAGCTACACGTAGGGGATACCATAGGAATGGTAGGACTGTCCCCTTGTGTTATGGGTGTAGGAGGATCATCCTCCTGGATTGTGGGAGTGAGAGATAGAGCGGGAATGAGAGGATCTCCCTATGATCCTAGGGAATCTAAGGAAACAAGGAGAACCTGAGTGGGATGAGATCAACTCTCTATGGAAAAGAATTGATGAACTGTAGGTGGAATGAGGTTGACTGTTTCCTCAACCAATGGTTTGTTAGGAATGGACTCATGATACTGACTTTCAGAGAGAGAAAAATTGACTAGAGATGAATCTTGATCAATCACTTGATCAAATAGTAGAGGACTCGAAGAAAACTGCCGGTAACCAACTGGAAGACAGGACTTAGAATCCATAAGGGTATCCAACACTTTAGAGGCTTCATCCATATAAGGAAAGAGTTGAATGGGATGGTTCCCTTCACATAACCTCAAGGGAAATTTGATCATACCTTGTTTCTTATGAGTCTTAATATCTCTAGTTGAGGGTTCATCACGAGCATGATGTCTAGAGGTTGATGACAAAGGATGAATCGAGCCAAAGGACCGCACTTCCAACACCTTGGGAATACCAGGTAAATTTCTAATAATATGGTCACCCTCTCATATCTTGCAATGGAATTTGACTTTGTATGATGAAGTGGGATTTCTTTCCACATCATCTGCATTAGTAGTGATGGTTGCTAGTTTTCCCACTTGCTTATTTTTTTTCTTATTCTTCAACTTCTTCTTCTTCTTCTTAGCCACATGGTTACTGGAATCTATACTTTCACCATGCAAAGAGAAAGAACGAGGTGAAGAAATGGGGAAATAAGGAATGGGCTCAACCTTAATATCAACATGGTGTTGACATTATTCAAGCGGAGGAGAAATTGGTTGAGAATAAGTTTGGAAATTCAAAACTATGGGGGTCGAAAATAACCAAACCAAAATACCAATGGTGAATCCCAGTAGGGATAACGTTTCCATATAAGGAGCACCAACATTTCCAAAAGAAGGAAAAGGACCAGGATTCCCACTTGAGGAGACTCCTTGGCTGTTAAACTGAGGAACTATTTCCATTAATCTCAACCTAAGATTAGCTAAGGATATGAGCATGGGTAAAATGTTATCATGGGAAATAAATTTTAGAAATTAAACACAAAACAAAAGAAAAAGGGGGAAAACTAGGCAAGAGGTTTTACCAAGTATTCGTGAACCAAAATATACACCTTAGAAAATAATTTTACCAAGGAATTAACGTATGAAAACCAATCTCCCTGAATGTTGTGTTCGGTGTATCACGTTCACAAGCCGACAGACTTGGTTACCTATGGTGGGTTTGCAACCTAGTGGTGTCTCCCAAAATATAGTTGATGGTACATGGGAGTCCAATTCCATAGTAGTGTTGTCTGATGCGTAACTGTTCGATGAGGTCGCCCCAAATATATTTATCATAAATAAATATACTTCCATACGTGGAACGAGATATCACCCCCAGATTGTAACACATACTGTTAGCTACATCTCCTACGCTTAAAGACGTCGGAACATGTCTCTAGCCTAGACCTATAAATTTTTTGTGTTAGGTTTCAAATGCTCCTTAGGTTAATTGAGGTTTTTTTAAAGTTGATCTTGATTAAAGTTTCAATTTAGAGGCTCAAAATGATTGTTACCTGAACACCTATAATGCAATTAACATGATAAAATGATTCTTTCAAATCAATGAATGCTATCTAGTGTAAGGAAGTGTTTCAAAAAAATATGCAACAACAAAAAATGTAGCAAATGAATTTTTTCCGAACTAGACTACTCACACTATCCCAATCCAAAACAAATATTCAAATATGTAAACTATGCAATGTAATCTATGCATAAATATTTTTTTTCCTGAAAACTATGAAACTGTAATATATGCACAATTTCCTTTTTCTTTTGATGAATAAGAATGCACACAATTCACTTCTAATTTCCAATCATTAAACAACATAATCTAAGTTCAATTATTAATCTAAAAAATGATTTTTGAATGCAACTTATCTAATGCACTTTCAACAAAACACAAATTTTGAGATGAATGCAAAATTCTATTTCTTTGTATGAAATGAATGCAAAAAGACACTAAATGGAAGAATAAAAACACTTGTTTAGAGTATCCCAAATAAATTTCTCTAAATTCCACAAAAATTAAAGCGTCGAAGCACTAAATATATTCTGATTCACTTGCTAAAAACAAAAGCTCTTTGCTTTTCACACTAACTAATGATACAAAAAAATATCCTTCAGTTGCAAACAAGCAATGTGATATATTCTCATGACAAAGAAGAGAGAATAAAATGCTCATAGGATGGACAGTTGAAAACCCTAATCATAGAAACCAATCGAAAAATCAAAACAAACAAATCAAAAGGTTAAAGATATATGACAAAACTAACTAAACAACAGGTCTGGAACCCAACAAAGCATGCAACCAATCAAATGACTCGAAACACGTAGAAACCCTAGGATGAAAAGGATGCACAGTTCGGAAGAAAGAAGACAAAAATGAACTGATGAGGCAATCAAGTCACAGAACAAAACAAATAAGATAAAATGAGTAGAGAAAATAATATGGAAGGGTAAGATGCACTGGTACTTCAATGAGAGAAGCCCTACAAGAAAACACATAGAAATTGGTGCCCCTGTGAGGTTGCATCTCATGTTGGAAGGAAATAAGCACGGCTGTGTTAAAATTTTTAGCACTGATCAATGCATACGTTAGAGAAAGAATACTTCCGATCAAGGGAAATGATAAAATAAAAAATGGTTTTTCTAAATCAAGCCAGGCTTATCACTTCATAATAAAGATGGATGACTGGAAGCAACTGTTAGGTCCCTATAATTTGTCAGATTGGAAATACCAAATAGACAAGGGTAACATAAAACCAACTTTGGAGTCCTAGGACCTAGCCTTCTTGGACTCAGAGAGGGCTCTCTCTGTATTTTTGTAAAATATATGACTTGTATGATATAGAATGTTGAGTTTAGGCTAGTTAAAATAATAGGGTTTGTTTGTTTTTTTTTTTTTTTTAGTTGGGTTTCTTGCTAATTAGAATAGATAGAGTAAGAGAAATTCAAACCATTGGGCTATGAAGTCTGTGATAGGCTTGAAAAGTACAACAATGAATCAAGGGTGTTTCATAGGGAAAGTTAGCAAAGAAAAATGAATCATAATAGCTTATGTGATTGTGAAATGAACATTAAGTTGTGAATTTAGTAGGTTTAATGGGCAATTAAGAATCCTTTAACATATACCATAACAAGAAGAGTCTTTAAGAGAACTATGCTTAAAAAAGAATCAAATGACAGTGCACACCATAAACATCTTTGACCTACCTTTATCAAGTAAACTTTGAGACAACAATCCAACAAACCCTAGAGAGCAGGGAACTCCTAAATTCTCTAGTTATTCACCTTCAAATAAAGAAAATATTTAATATAGAAAAAAGTGATGATAAAAGAGTAGGGAACTCCTAAATTCTTTAATCAGACTCTAAAAGACCTTCAAAGTGACTCTTCAAGATGGACTAAAGGACAGGGCAAACCATAAACTTCTTTAGCCAAACCCTAATCAGTAAACTTCAAAGAAAAGGCCTTAAAAACAATGTTTCAAGCCACAACAAAGGATAGGTCATACCATAAACTTCTTTGTCTTGAATCCATTAAATCATTTTTAAGACAACAAGCTAAGTGGAACCAGAGAGCAACTAAGAATTCTCCAATCCGACCTAGCAGAGGAAAACATCTAAACAATAGAAAGTAGATAGAATTAAGGTGCCTCTCAACAACATATATTAATCCAAATTTTCCACTCTGTCATAAGGGAAAAGATGAACAATATGGAGAACATAAGGAAACAATTACAAATTTCGGACAAAATCACCATTTAACAAAGTCCATGAATCTTGTGAACGTGCTTGCTCCACTGATATTCAATCCAAGACACTTACAAAGCTCCAAAGCCAAAAACTCTCCACAACTCAAAGTCTATGAGGTTTTTATCTCAAAAATCAACCAACAACCAACTGAAGCATACATATAGTATTTAACTACAAAATTATGAGGTGAAAACATAGCTATGGTTTTTAGAAGTCATTAATTACATATTAAATGCATTTGACCTTTGAGGCCATGGAAGGACCAAGCCAAACATATCTAAACTCATTTACGGTAAAAATAACTTCTAACATAACTATTTGAGCTAATTTTGGAAAAAAATTGACTTTAAGGCTTCAAAATATCTTTTTCAATAACTCCTAGCAAGGGCATAGCTCCAAGGTGTAGGGGTGCAATGCCAGTGCAAATGCGCAGTGGCAAGAGTGGAAAAATTGCTTGTTTTGCAGTTGACTTTTGGAGGCCTTCTCGATGTGAAAATGAGCTCCATGATAGCTCATTGAAAAATCATATCCTGTCTAGTTTCTAGATCAGCATTTACTTTCCAGAATGGTGTCCATTTTCCTAGTCAAATATCACTTCTCCCAAGACTACTAAACGCGCAGCGCCAGTGCTGAAAAGAGGGGAGAAAGGTGATTTTTTTGTGGTTTTTGGCCCTTTTGAGGAACCTGTTTTTCTCCAAATGGTCTGAACATTTCTGAGGATGATGTCCTTGGAATGAGGAACATGAGTATGTTGACCTTTTCCCATTTTAGTACCCCAAAAAATAGTGCAGCGCCAGTGGTGTTGCGCTTTTGACCCTATTTTCTGCAAGCCAACTTGTCAAAAATAAAAAATGTGCACAAAGTGCCAAAATTTTGAAATTAGCTTGCTGATAATGGTTGGGATGCTTGGAGGGAAATATTAGCAAGAATGTTCAGTTTTTCCTTCTCCTTTGCCTCATTTAGTGCCTAAATCTTTGCAAGGGTTTGTTTGAGCTTGGCCCTTGCAATCTTGTTTCTCATGGCATACTGCTTTTCTAGCTGAATCTTTAAATGTAAGTTTTCCCTCTCAAGCCAAGATTCTCTTTCTTTACTAATTTATATGGCAATCAACTCACTTGAAGTGAGTTTCTCTGCCAATTTTGTCTCCTTCTCTCTTTCCCGGGCTAAAGCCTTCTTCAACCCAATTCTCCTTGGTCTCTTCATACGAAGTTGTTCTTCCTCATCCTCACTGTCATCAAAAGTGTCGAGTGCCTCATCTAGCAATGCCTTAGCCTTTATGGCCTCTTTCTGAGCTCTGATTTCTCTGACCTCACTGATGGCCTTCTTTGTCTGCAATTCTTTATTCTCCAACTCATAAAAATTGATTACATTCTTTGCCCTACCAAGATTAGCTTGAAGTTCACTAATCTTGGCATACTTTCTTTTGAGTAGCATATTGGTGATCCTCTCCTCATCCTCATCCTCAAGGTAAATCAGTTGAAATTCTTGTTCAGTTTCATGTGTATCCTTCTTTTCAACCATGAAATGTTTTGTAACCTTTTCCTTACCCTTATCAAGTTGTTTTGTTGATGAAGAAGGCATGGCCCCTTCCAGCTCAAGTGCAACAAACAAATGCATGTAGCCCCTCCGGTATGTCAAAGGAAAAGGTTCTATGTCATGTATTTTAGTGCCATCTGTGTTAATGTTCCCATCACTTCTTGGTGCTTTGTCATGATGATATGAGGGTGAAGGGTTGTGGAAAGGTGATGTGGAAAGGTCATCATGGGGTGATTGGATGTGAGTGGATGGTTATGGATGAGTAGTGGAATGTGATGGAGAAGTAGGAAGGAGAGGATGTGAAGATGAAGGAATACCTTACTAATGATGGCTATGTGGAGTAGTGAAAACCTCATGGGAAATAAAGTTACCCCTGGAATGTGTTTCTGATGTAGTTGATGCATAACCGCAATCTTCATAAGCGAATGATGAAAGAAGCTCTGCATTTTCTGATTATAATCTCTCTTTTGCACTATGTAAGCCATTTTTCTATTGCTTTAGAAAAGATAATATGGTATATGTATTGTCCTAACCCTAGTAAAATGCATAAGAAGCCGGATGTGGTATGAGTAGAGGCGGGAAAACCTTCCCTTTCATGTGAAATAATTCTCAATTATCCTCATCATAGGTGCATATATATCAAGAAGATGAGAAAATGGGAAGATGTACTTGTAGTGATCTTTATACCTAGGTTTTAGATACGGTTCAAAATAAATCATTTCTAGGTTTTCTTGTTTGAACCACTTTTCTACCACACTTGGTATCCCTATAGCAGCAACAATGACATTAGTGGACATTTCAAATGTAACACTAGCAACACTAACTTGTTTGTCATGCAAATTGATAATGAATAGTCTTGTTAGCTATGGGTGGTTTTGGACATGCTGCACTTTTTTCACAAAATTCAAAGAAACCTACATGTTTAAAGAAAGAAAAAGTGAGGGGTGAAGCCACGAGTTCCCTTGTATTGAGGGGTTCAAATCTGTTTATCTTCCCTCCCTTATGATCATGCCTTCTTGGAATTTGGGCCTCAACACTACTGCCACTATATTCTCCCTCAGAAATGTTAAACTCTGTTTTGGAAACCCTAGGGGTGATGTGAAATGAGATGAAGGGAGGGTATGAAATAGAATTTTGCAAATGAAGGGAATGAGTGAAAATGAAGGGAATGGATGTTGAGACAAGAAAGATGAATGGAAGCCATAATTAAATGTAATAACCCCTACTTATGACTATTTTTCTTCAGGGAGGATTAAGTAATGGTAAAACATATATTTCAAGCTTAAAACTTAGGGCTTCTTTGTAGGGTTTCACTTCCATTCATTCAAGAATTCACTAGATGGCATAAAAATGGTTTCATGTCTTGTACTTACCCCTTCACATTTTCTTGGATGACCTTGGAAAATATTTGAAGAAGTTTTGATGTGATTTGAGTGATTAGAAGAGTGAGAAATCCTCTCTGTTCAAGAGCGTAGTGCCAATGTTGAGGGCACAACACCAAGCTAAGTGTGCAGCACCAGTTCTGAATGTGCAATGCCTTGGCAACTTCACAAGTTCTATTGGGAAAGAGCACAATGATCCTCCAAGCGCACAGCGCCAGCTCCCAGGTGTGCAGCGCCTTCAAAATTTTTATGGAGGAAAATGGTCAAGCATGCAGTGCCAATTCCCAAGTGCGCAATACCAAGCCAAGCACACAACACCAAGAAAAGTTTCCCAAATTCGCTCGGAAAACTCACAAATTCTTCTCTCCTAAGTGCTCTTGATCTTTTGAAATGCAACAAAAATTCTCTTGAAGTGTTAAATGGGCTTTTATAGGCTTGTAGATTTAATTTAACTTGAAAAACCCACTCTCTAATGTCTTATGTCCTTTTTACCTTGTTAGTAACAGTCATAGACACTTTTGCCTTGTAGTTTGCTAAAGTCACTGAGTTTAATTTTCTTTTGATAATTGAGACTTGACATGTTTATTTTGACATATTTGGGATTTAGTCACATAGTAGCATCTTCAAAACCTTCTATAGTTTACACAATCAAGTTCAACTCATCTTTTGCACATTCTCTAGCCACTTTTCCAAAACCCTAGGTGTCTGGAGTTCTTCACAACAATCATCAGTGTTGTCTTCTAAGTTCTCTATAGCCCTTTCAAGTTCATTCATTTCTATCTAGTTCACCTCACCTCTTTCCATATTCCATATTTTATAATAGAATTTCTTCATGCTTGGCCTTGTGTGATTCCTCCATGTCATTTTCTGCAAGTGATCACTGCATTGGAATTCAAACAGACTAACCAGTTCATAACCCTAATCATTTATAAGACCAAGTGTTTCCTCTTTCCCTCGCTATAAGTTGTTTTCATTCAAGAGTATTGTTGAGTCTCAAAAGTGTTCTCTATATTCATACATATTTCCATTATTTCATAACCATTTAGCTCTTATTTCATAGCTATTTGACCTAAAACCCTACATCAAGTAACCATTTTCATAAATATATGGGTTAGGATCCTTGTTTTCCAAAGTTATTTATTTTATGTATTTTAAGTGAATTTATGATTAGAAACTAGAAAATTAACATAGTTTCATATATCTATATATGTGTTATGAGTTTTGTGATATGTGTAGGTCAAAAGGAGACTTCTAGAAGACCCTTATGTGGCACTCTAAGGCCAAATTCGAATTTGGTTGGAGAAGATTATGGGATCAAGAGGATATGTGTCTCACTTCCTTTTTGTATTGAAACTCTAAGAGGATATGTGTCTCATTCCTCAAGTTGTGTTAAAACTCTAGAAAGACATGTGTCTTATCATTTCCTATTTTGATTGTAACTCTAGAGATGGAGGGAGAGATTCATGGACTTCCATTAATGAAATGTCTCCTCATATTTTGTATAAATAGGAGAAGCTTTCTCCTATCATGGTAATGAGAAAGTAATAAAAAAATAGGAATAGAGAAGTCTTTTGTAACAAAGTTCAAGATGGAATGGGATGTAGATTTGTGAAGTTTTTCAATAAAGAAGTTCCTTGATGGTGTTTTGATTACAATTTCAAGGAGCTAAGGACTACACCAAATTGGTAGCAGAGGGCCCCTGCTATCCAAGGAGGCTTTTACATGTTTTCTAGATAAGTTGCTTTCAATTATGTTTTGTCATATTTCCTTACTTAGATTGCTTTTTGAAATCATAGCTTTTAGCATAATTTTTCATGGCAGCCCGGACATTTGCATATCTTTTGACTAATGACATGGAATCAATATTGTTCTGCTGTTAATTTATTTTTTCTTAGTTTTTGTTTAATTCCGGTATTGCTTTGTTTATTTCAGTCTTGCACATTTGCTTCAGTAGTTATATTTAGATATATTAAATTGCTCATGTCATTTTCAGTGACCTCCGAAAGCCACAGCTGGACTGATGGTGAGGGATTGTATTATGAAATGTGTAGTTTGATATTAGTTTCCTTTCTGCAAGTTAGATATATTAAATTGCTCATAACATCTCCAGTTGCCTCCGAAAGCCACAGCTGGACTGATGGTGAGGGATTGAATTATGGATGTGTAGTTTGATATTAGTTTCCTTTCTGCAAGTTAGAAATATTAAATTGTGCATGGCATCTTCAGTTACCTCCGAAAGCCACAGCTGGACTGATGGTGAGGGATTGAATTATGAATGTGTGGTTTGATATTAGTTTACTTTCTGCAAGTTAGATATCAGTTACTCAAGTTGTTTATAGTTACTTCCGAAAATCATAGCTGGACTAATGATGAGGGATCAGAAGACAAGTTGATGTAATTTGATTTAGATTTACTTTATTGCAACTTTTGGATTTCTTTCAGCATAGTTTCTTTTGTGTTTAGACAGCAGCAAGAATAGTTTGGTTTCATGCTCACTAGTTCAATGTTTTGATTTATTAGATTAGCAGCACCTTTTTCATTTCAGTAGCACATTTTCATTTCCTTTCAAGTTTTGTCATTGTATGTTTCAAATTCCTTTTTCAGTTTCAAGTTGGTAAATCATTATAAATGACATCATTGCCTTGAATATTCATAACCATACTTGTCTTTTAGAATTTTCATCTCACATTAGGAAACCAACCAAGATCAATAAAAATCCAAAAACGACAAAAAGTAAGAGATAGGTTATCTTGCACATATAGTGCGCCACACTTCGTCAGCTTACGAATTCCTGGTTGATAATTTATGTTAGCAATTTAGGACACACTAAATTGACCAAACATTTTGGCGCCGTTGCTGGGGAAGTGTAACTAGGTAGCCTTATTTCTTACATCTAAAAAAATTAATAATTCTTGAGTATGCTCTCCTCCTGCACTTTGTGTGATCTGGAGGATCAGAAAAATGATTGTTATGTAAAAAAAAAAAAAATTAATAATTCTTGAGTATGCTCTCCTCCTGCACTTTGTGTGATCTGGAGGATCAGAAAAAGAATTGTTATGTGAAAAAAAAAAAAAAAAAGGAGACAATAAAACTTCATCATTTCAATTGATTCAACAATTTAAAAAAAAAAATTTGATTTCAATAAATTGTTTTGTTTAATGAATATATATGTGTATTTTTAAAATTTTTGAAAATATAACATACATAATTTTATTAACAAATCAATTAAAAAAAAAAAAATCTCATGGAAATAAGACCCACGCATATGCATGAGGCCATTCTTTGGCTTGGCTTTACACATATATGCAGACCTTCAATCTACACAAAGACCCATGCACTGCAATTTAAAAAAAAAAAAAAAAATCTTCTCTTTTTCATATTCGTTTTTCCTCAAACAACAGTTATTAGAAATTATTTAAAAAAAAAAAATGCACACAATGAATGTATATCACATGTAGAAATTGTTGATGAGGAAAAGATTGCAAATTTTTGATGAGAAGAAGATTGCAATTCGCTGATGAAGAGAAGATTACAAATTCAAATGTAGGGACATACAATGGAAGTGTATCATATGAAGAAATTGCTGATGAAGAGAAGATTTCAGACTGTTGATGAAGAGAAGATTGTAGATTCCATTGCAAGTAATTGGAATGAGGAAGATCAATCTGAACTTCTCTGTGAGATACAAGCCATTACACTTCAAAACCTGCAAAATAAAAACAAATCAAACCACAAATAATTGCCAGAAAACGAAATGCGTCATTGTCAAAAACACCCGATTTTAAAACGTATTTTCTGAGCAAACTAGGACGAATTAGAAAAAAATAAAACATGGGTTTCTTCGGGAATGGGGTGAATTAGGTAATCCTATAAGAACTTTCTGAAATTCGCAGCCATTTGGAAGAAATTCAGAGTTCTTCGGAGCACTAATTTGCAGTGTGCGTGAGAGAAAAATGTTTTTTTTTATTATGAAAACAGTCACGGTTTTAAGAAATAATCAAGGAACTAATTTCCTTATTTGAGGGAAAATGTGGCAGAATTCATGTGTGGTGGCACATGATGAATGACAAATGGATTATTTGAGGCAAACACATTATCACATGTGCATCAAATGCAAGTTGTATAAATTGAAAAGGACTCTGCCTTCATCTCCTTCATAGTTAGGAATTTGACTTTAGAAATTTCAAGTTTTTTATTTTTATTTTTTATTTTGCATGAAAGAGGCATTGGCATGACTTTGTTTCAAAAATATTCATAAGGACAATTATTTCATCCATGCTTTATTTCATTTAAAAAATAAAAATAAAAATAAAAAAAATTTCAAAAAAAAAAAAAATTCAAAAAAATTCAAAAAATAAATAAAAAAAATTGAATCAATGAAATGAATAAGTTATTTGCTCACTTTTCTGAAGGTATTGATTAATTTTGGACTGATGATGAAAGATGAATGACTAACTTTTTATTCAAGATTTTTAGCAGCTGAAAAACCTCATTGTTCAAATCACCCTAACTTTCTCATACAAAATCAGATTTTGATGATTTAAGTATCGTTGGAAAGGTCTCAACAAGATCTATACAATGAGAAATACATCATTAGAGTTTGAAATGGCAAATAATGAAATAAATTGCTGAAAAGAAGCTACATTCAACTTGAGGCACTAATTCCAAAACATGTATAAATTCTTTTGATTTTTCCTTTGAGAACTTGTTTCATTAATACAAATTCTTAGTTTTGTGTGAAAATATCATAACTAGAGAGATTGATCACCTCTCTCCCTTTGATAATCTTACATTCCATTGCAGAAGAAGTATTAGTTTTTTTGCAGGTTCCAGGAGGAAGGACAAATGACTACAAGAGAATGGTGTCTCTTTAAGAGGCCAACTTGTTTCATAAGAGGATGATCAGCAACAAAGAAGAGGAAATATGCTGATGCAAAATCAGATCCAAACACTTGAAAAACTTTCAGATACTATTGTCTCCATCACATCCATACCTCATAATAAACCATTCACCTCATTTCACTTCATATTTTCCATTTACATTCACATCCACTTTCCATTTCTTTTTGTCCATATATAACCCACAAATAAAAGCAAGAAGCTCATTTACATGCTTATTGCTCATTTCCATTTCTACTCTCCATTGCCATCTTCCATTTTCATTTTCCATTTCTTGTCATTTTCATTCCGCAAATAAGCCCTGCTTCAATGCAAATTATTGAGTCCATAGTCCTTTGAGTCTAAGTTCTTTGTAAAAACACCTTGAGGCTTGCATGCCTTAATGGCAAGTGCTCATGCTGACAAACAATGGGAATACATTAATGTCTCTTGTTCGTCAGATCTTCTAGGTGACTCGACATCAGCAAAATCATTCGTACCTAGCAAGATGTGTTTGGGCATCTTGACTCTCATTTTCATCAATGGTGAGAGTTCTCGTGTTGATTAGTGGCATCCATTAATGGCCACTAATTCAACAATTTCCTACTATGTTCGACATCAGAACATCTTTTCACATAGTAGGAATTGTGCCAATGAGTTTTGAAGACATGAAGACTATTATTTTCAGCATTTTGGAGCAGATTCAGCAAGTTTTAGTAGGAGCAATAAAAAGTCATCTCATCTCTTTATCCATGACTCCTCTTGTTCAGCCAATTGAAGAAGAATATGATCGGAATTTTGCAGCCACCACACATACACAACTCATCCACATTTAAGGTAAGTGAAGGTATGTTGTTTTCTAATTTTTAGTCATGTAATTCATTAGAATGCTAAAATTGTAACTTTGGAAAAATTCCTCACTCCCTTTTTCACATTGTCATATCTTTAGTTGGGGGGGAAGAGACATCATTTCATATCCACATGTCATATACTATCACACATTTTCATTTCATTTCCACCCACATATACTTCCCAACCAACTATTGTTGCAACATGATCCAAAAGATTATATGCCTTGCAAATGATCAATTCATTGATGAAGTAATTGATTCTAAATGTTTCTATGAACTTTGATGCAACAAAGAAAATAAAGCATTGTTACACAAGAACCAATGCTCAAAAAAAAAAAAAAAAAAAAAAAATGGTTGTCACACAAGAACCAACCATTGAAAAAAAAAAAAAAAATTGTTGCAATCAAATGTATTATACTTTGCCAAAAAGAAAATATCAAGAAGCAAAGTTTGGAATGAATCTATATGAGTCAAAACTCATAAAAGATCAACTCATGGACAAATGAATCATTGCAATAGTTGCATGAGGACATGCAACAACTTCAGTTGGGGGGTATGTTGAGTCTCAAAAGTGTTCTCTATATTCATACATATTTCCATTATGTCATAACCATTTAGCTCTTATTTCATAGCCATTTGACCTAAAACCCTACATCAAGTAACCATTTTCATAAATATATGGGTTAGGATCCTTGTTTTCCAAAGTTATTTATTTTATGTATTTTAGTGAATTTATGATTAGAAACTAGAAAATTAACATAGTTTCATATATCTATATATGTGTTATGAGTTTTGTGACATGTGTAGGTCAAAAGGAGACTTCTAGAAGACCCTTATGTGGCACTCCAAGGCCAAATTCGAATTTGGTTGGAGAAGATTATGGGATCAAGAGGATATGTGTCTCACTTCCTTGTTGTATTGAAACTCTAAGAGGATATGTGTCTCATTCCTCAAGTTGTGTTAAAACTATAGAAAGACATGTGTCTTATCATTTCCTATTTTGATTGTAACTCTAGAGATGGAGGGAGAGATTCATGGACTCCCATTAATGAGATGTCTCCTCATATTTTGTATAAATAGGAGAAGCTTTCTCCTATCATGGTAATGAGAAAGTAATGAGGAAGTAATAAAAAAGTAGGAATAGAGAAGTCTTTTGTAACAAAGTTCAAGATGGAATGGGATGTAGATTTGTGAAGTTTTTCAATAAAGAAGTTCCTTGATGGTGTTTTGATTACAATTTTAAGGAGCTGAAGAAGGATTACACCAAATTGGTAGCAGAGGGCCCCTGCTATCCAAGGAGGCTTTTACATGTTTTCTAGATAAGTTGCTTTCAATTATGTTTTGTCATATTTCCTTACTTAGATTGCTTTCTGAAATCATAGCTTTTAGCATAATTTTTCATGGCAGCCCGGGCATTTGCATATCTTTTGACTAATGACATGGAATCAATATTGTTCTGCTGTTAATTTATTTTTTCTTAGTTTTTGCTTAATTCCGGTATTGCTTTGTTTATTTCAGTCTTGCACATTTGCTTCAGTAGTTATATTTAGATATATTAAATTTCTCATGTCATTTTCAGTTACCTCCGAAAGCCACAGCTGGACTGATGGTGAGGGATTGTATTATGAAATGTGTAGTTTGATATTAGTTTCCTTTCTGCAAGTTAAATATATTAAATTGCTCATAACATCTTCAGTTGCCTCCGAAATCCACAGCTGGACTGATGGTGAGGGATTGAATTATGGATGTGTAGTTTGATATTAGTTTCCTTTCTGCAAGTTAGAAATATTAAATTGTGCATGACATCTTCTGTTACCTCCGAAAGCCACAGCTGGACTGATGGTGAGGGATTGAATTATGAATGTGTGGTTTGATATTAGTTTACTTTCTGCAAGTTAGATATCAGTTACTCAAGTTGTTTATGGTTACTACCGAAAATCATAGCTAGACTAATGATGAGGGATCAGAAGACAAGTTGATGTAATTTGATTTAGATTTACTTTATTGCAACTTTTGGATTTCTTTCAGCATAGTTTCTTTTGTGTTTAGACAGCAGCAAGAATAGTTTGGTTTCATGCTCACTAGTTCACCGTTTTGATTTATTAGATTAGCAGCACCTTTTTCATTTCAGTAGCACATTTTCATTTCCTTTCAAGTTTTGTCATTGTATGTTTCAAATTCCTTTTTCAGTTTCAAGTTGGTAAATCATTATAAAGGACATCATTGCCTTGAATATTCATAACCATACTTGTTTTTTAGAATTTCCATCTCACATTAGGAAACCAACCAAGATCAATAAAAATCCAAAAACGACAAAAAGTAAGAGATAGGTTATCTTGCACATATAGTGCGCCACACTTCGTCAGTTTACGAATCCCTGGTTGATAATTTATGTTAGCAATTTAGGACACACTAAATTGACCAAACAAGTATACAATCTACATAATCAGTACCTTGAGCTGATAAATATTTCAACACTCCTAAAAAAGTGTTGAACTATTTCCATTTTTCTCACTTTTAGGTTCTGAACTGAGAGGATAATCCTCCTTGGAAATTTTAGGTCTTTCTTGTATAACCATGTCTTGACATTCTGTTACATCTGAGCCAGATTCTAGCAAAGGAAAAGTAGTGCCTAAAACATCCAATTATGACCTTAAACAATGTAAAACCCTAATGACCTAATGGGAGTTCCCTTTGACCTGATTTTGATTGAAATTTGGCTTGGAGATTTTCAAGTGAAAATAGAGTATTGTTATCGGTTAATATGCCCAAAGGGATATGGGAATTATTTGGCAATAGGAAACCCTAGAGAGAAGGTGGAGCTTATGGATAGGGTAAAATAGGGAAATGAGGTTATAAGTAGGAAATAAGGATGAAGATGGTAGGCATAAGCCCATACTAAATCTTTTGAAGAGAAACATGGTGGCTTTGAAAAGACCAATTGAGGAATAGTGAAAATAGGTTTATAAGGATAATGAAGGTAGTGATATTTCTGAAACTCAATATATTCAAGGAATGTTGTTTTCAGAAAAATAGAACCATCATATAGTCATCTAAAGATAGTGAAAAATATTGATGACTAACATTGGCTTCACTTGGGGAGAGAAAAATCTCCTTTAGGAGGTGTGAAGAACCTCAGATCTCTGATTTTGTAGATGAGATACCTCACATGCTTGCTGATTTCATTCATTTTGCAATGTTGATCTTGTTGCTGTTCCTTGAAGCTGTGATCTTAAAATATGAAAAAATAGGATTTCTTCAATCATCAACCCTACCTACCCATCCTACTTTTCCTAACATTTTTTCTTCATTGGGGTTCGTTTGGATTGGAAAACCTTGAACATCATCTTTTATTTTGAAAGCACAAACTATCTACTTCTACCCTTATAATATCCAAAAGCTCAGATTAGACTGCTGAGATTTTCTATTCTCTACCTAATCTACTTATCTCTCAAGGTTAAACAATTTGACAGATATTCATTCTCTAATCTATCAACATAAAATTTAAAACATGACCAAATCAAGGTTGAACAGTTTGATTTGTCATGAGCTGTGGCATTTAGGACAAGCTGCACATAGATCTGTTTTTTCACAAGTAAAACTATAAAATTGAGGGTTATAATTCAAAACTTGTCACTCATCCCTCTCCTTTTTCTTAGGTTCAAATTTGAGCTTTGAGAACCAGTATATTTTCCTAACCTAGTCTACTGATAAGCCAAGTTTAAATAGTTTGGAAAATCTTCATTTTCTAACTTATCAGCATAAATTTGAAACATGTTCAATCATGGTTAGGTTGTATGACTGAACAAGATGTTGAAAATATGATGAAATATGTTTTTCTTGATGGAAACCTACATGATGAAGTTGTACTTGATGGAAACGTACTTGATGAGTTGCCTATGATAAGCAACCTATGTGTTAAAGATGTAAAAATGATGTTTCTACAGGTCAGTTCAGATGTGACAGAGAAAGGAATTCCAGTAAGTACCAGAGAATTGAAACAGGAAATATTTCTCAATGTATGTGCAGGTTTGATCAAGGAAACTCGCGTATGGATGCAATGTATATGCTACTTTTATGAAGGCAACCCGCGTATACATTCAGAATTAGTATATACTCAATTTTTATGAAGCAAAGTCATGTATACATGTGGATAAGAACGATCCAAGTCATGTATGCCTTTTGCACTCTAAAATTATGATACCAAGGGTCATTACCATGGTATTAGCCCACAATATTGAGCATTGTATTGATTTTGTCCAAGAATACCATCAGAAGTTGTGTGGTTTTGACTCATGGTATTTGTAAACGATAAATCTATATAAGGAGAAGCAGATCATACTGCAAAGGTGTGCATCTGTAAGGGCTATCACTAATATTTCTCTCTGAAGTATATCTGGATCGGATGAACTCTGTTTTATAGATAAATCTCAAGTTTTGATGCAACCTTGGATAGATTGATGGATCAAGATCTCTAGATATGAAATGACTATATTCTTGCATGATCCATTGAAGAGATTATTAGATTTCAGACCTGGCGCATGTTTGCTGAAGTGGAGTGAATAAATCTAGGTAAGTTCTATAGATCTGAAAACATTCTTCTAAATTAATATTTACATATCTATACGCTAGTTCGTCTCAGTAAAAGTCTCTATATACGGACATTTGCTTCAGAAAAGGTGCGTATGGAAGTTAGGGTTTTCTTAATCTTATTGCAGAGGTTTTTTGTTATTGCTGCTATTATTTATGTTGTTTTTCAATGAAGTCTTCATAAATTTAAGGGTTTCTTGAATACTATACATGCTGCTAAGTTGAATATGTCCAAATCAGATCAATAAGTGAGTAAACATGGTTAATGATGACTGAATTTTTAAAGGTTCTATATTTCTGAAAAGATGTATGACTGAAAGCCTCAGATCTGTATATGAGACATATCATATTATGAAAAACAGTATTCATAGATCTCTATGGAGGCTGGTGTGACGGAAGGCACATATACACGCAGGTTTATTGAAGCAAAGTAGCGTATGAATTTTAAGATGATGAATGTTTAGGTTTGAGCTTTATTCTACATACTTACTCTGAATTCTGGGTTATTTTTGTGTTATGGTTACAGTGTTCTCACTGTACTGATTGAAGTTTGGGTGAAGTTTATCATTGATGATATTTATGATGAGTTCAGTTGAAGCTGTGGGATCAAGTATGAAAATTGATGAAACATGGTGTGCATTTATTCTAAGGGAAGTAGAAACTTCCTGTCAGTAGAATCCGGTGTTCTGATCAGGGGGTTGAAGCTCCCTTCCAGTAGCAACTGGTAAACAAGATTATGGGGTTATAGCTCCCTTCCAGTCGTAGCTGGAAAACGAGATAAGGTTACAACCTTTTGCAGCTAGATACCTGCGTACTGATATGAGTCGTCATCAATATAAAAATTTTGAATGGTTTGCTATAAAATAAATATTGAATACAAATATGGTAGCAATGGTGGTCTTCTCTCAAATTAGGTTTCCACCTTAAATCTTGGTGTTAATGTGTGTTGCTCTTGTGTGACGTTTTATTCTATTGTTACTTCACATATTTTCTAATTATCTAACAGATGCATGACTGAAAAAATTTGTTAAAATATTGTTTCTAAAATGTTTTTCTAAACAATAAAATTATTTTAGTATACACTATTTTATTTTTGTATATGCGTGTGTATACATGAGTTGGGTTCATAAAAGATGAATATGGAATTTAGTAAAGAAAAAGGAAAATATTTCAGTAAGCTCTAAATATTAATTCACCACCCCCCTCAATATTTTTCCCAACAATTGGTATCAGAGCAGGTCCTTCTGAAGAAGCTTAATCGTTAGAAGGAAGATAATCTAAGATGAGCAATCAAGATGGGACACTATCTATCAGGCCTCCTCTCTTAAACAGAAACAATTTAATATTCTGGAAGACAAGGAAAAGATCCTATCTCTAGTCTCTTGGAGCAGATGTATGGGATAAAGTTGAAGGAGGTTATCAATATCCAGCATCAGTCCCAACAGATGCAATAGAAAGAAATAAATATGAAACCAATGCAAAGGCAGTCAATGCATTATTGGGAAGTCTGACTGAATCAGAATTTGTCAAAGTCATGCAATTTAATACAACAAAGGAGATATGGGACAAAATCATTCTAAGCTATGAAGGTGATACCAAGGTAAAAGGTGCTAAACTCCAAACTCTCAGAGTTCAATATGACAATCTCAAGATGCATAATGAGGGAAAAATTGCCAGTTTCTTTTTACATCTAGATGATATTGTAAATCGTATGAGAAATCTGGGTGAAACCATAACTGACACTACTCTGGTTGAAAAGGTTTTAAGATCTCTAACTCCCAAATTCGAGTCAAAAGTGTCTGCTATTGAAGAGAAGTGAGATATGCAAACTCTTACTATTGTTCAACTTCATCGTATTTTGACTACTTGTGAAATGAGAAAAGAAGGTCCATCTGAAGTAAAAGAAGTTGTCTTTAGAGATGCTGCAAAAGAAAAGGAAGTAGAAGAACAAGAAGGATCAGGGCATGTTTCAAAAGAAGAAGAGATAAATTTTGTAAAGAAGCTACAACTTGGCACTGGAAGGTTCAGAGGTAAGCTTCCTTTCAAATGTTTTTCTTGTGGAAGAGTTGTTCATTATGCTGCTAAGTGTCCCCATAAACAAAAAAAATGAAAAAGGAAAGGAAGTGGAAAAAGTAAATAAGAATTAGTTTATAAATAGAAAAAGTTATTATACTCATGAATAGAGTGATGGGCTATCAAATAGTGAAGAAGGAGAATCTGATCAAAATGTTAGACTACTCATGGCTTTTGAAAAAGACTCTAGTGAGGCTAAAGATACCTTTATGGATGCACTAGAAGAAAATGATTTTCTTGAAGAAATTAATCAACCCAAAATATGTTTGGAAGAAAACAAAATTTCCATAGATACTCTAAAGAATCAGCTTATAGAAAAGGAGAAGCACGATGAGAAATTAGAATGTGAAATAGTAAGTCCAAGAAAGGAAATTGAGAAAGAGAAAACTCTAAATCTTAGATTTTGTAAAGGAACTAAAATCTTAGATGAAATTATCAAAGTTCAACACTCTCCTTTTGTAAAGACAGGTCTTGGATATATCGGATAATCCTCTCAGTCTTCAGCACCAAGCTATCTAATTGTAGCTAAAGCCAGCCTACAACATTCCATCACTTACAAAGAGAACAGATAAACTTCACAGGTAAAGCATGACCACTTCAATACAAATAACAATAACAAAAATATCAATCAGAGAAATACCAATCAGCAGGTAAACAAAAATAGAAGGTTTCATGATCGCAAAAATTTCTTCTTTAACAGGCAATGTTTCTCATGTCATAATTTTGGTCATAAATTTGTTCAATGTGTTTCATACAAAACCATCATGACCAGAGAAGCAAGAATGCAAAGAAATGAGACTAGAATAAATAACAATACTTAAATAACAACTTTTCTCCTCTTCAAAATGAAATTGATTGTGCTTACTGCAATAACCTTTGTCATGGAGAATCTGAATGCAGGAGAAAACTTCAACCAAGAGAGCATATACCTTCAAATTCCAAGGTATGGAGAAAGAAGGACTTATAGGTTGAGAACTGTGGATAGCCTCATTTGCATAAGGGTAAGAGAATCAATGGTACATTGATAGTGGATGCTCAAAACACATCACAGGTGATAAAAATAAACTCCTTACATACAATGCTCTAGAAAGATAAAATAATGTTACCTATGGAAATGATACTCCTACTGTCATTAAAGGAAAAGGTTCTGTTTTTCTAAAAGAAAAGGTAAAAGCTAAAAATGTTATATATGTGGATGGATTAAAACTTAACTTGTTAAGTGTGAGTCAAATGTGTGATCAAGGAAATGAAGTTGTTTTTAGTTCAAAATAATGTGTGGTATGTGATCTTGACATACGAAAAACAACAATAAAAGGAACTAGAACATCAAGAAATCTGTATGTATTGAAAGGTTGCAAAGAACAATGTTACTTGGGTAAATCTTCAGAAAATTGGTTATGGCACAGAAGATTGGGGCACTTGAGTTTCTCTCAAATCAACAAATCTAGCAGACACAAAGTTGTTCGTGATCTTCCTAGCATCACTCTGCCCAAAAATACCATATGAAAATATTTCCAATTCGGTAAGAAAACCACAGTGCAATTCAATGCCAAAGAAGGATCAACAAGTAAGCCTCTTGAACTCATACATACTGACTTATGTGGACCTATGAGGAAAAAGTCACCCCGTGGAGAACAATACTATATTATATTTATTGATGAATTCTCTAGAATTTGTTGGATTGGGTTACTAAAACACAAAGATGAAGCATTTGAAAAATTTCAGATCTTCAAAGCCCTGGTTAAAAATGAATTAGATCTAAAAATCAAATGTCTTAGATCTGACAGTGGAGGGGAATATATATCAGACGAATTTTTTTATTTCTGTGAACAACATGGCATAAAAAGACATTTTTTTGTAGTTGGAACCCCACAAAAAAATTGCGTGGCAGAAATAATAAATAGAACAGTTCAACAAATGGCTCGTGCTATGCTTGATGATTCTGAAACACCTGATACCTTTTGTGGAGAAGAAGCACATATTGCAGTAAATATCCTTAACAATTATCATGTTCGTGTGAACAGTGATAAAACTCCTTATGAGCTTTGGTATGGTAATATTATGACTGTAAAGCATTTTAGAGTTTTTGGAAGAGAATGTTTTATTAAGAAAAATGATGAAAAACTTGGTAAATTTGAACCTAGACTAGATGAAGGAATATTTCTTTCCTATTATTCTAGAAGTAAATCATATAAATGTTACAATAAAAGACTTTGGAAGATTGTTGAATGCATTGATTTTGTAATTGATGAGTCTCTCTCATCTCCTAAAAGGGAAATACCAAAAACGAATGAAGATGGCGATGATGTATATCCTCCTACATCAAATAGCAACAACATGGAAGGGGAACCCTATGAAGCAACATAAGATGATCTATATGAAAAAGCTCCATCTAGGTATGTTCAAATTAATCATCTAGAATCTTAAATTTTGGGAGAAAAGGGATGAGGTGTCCAAACAGGAAGAACTCTTGTAGGATCTCCTAGCTATCTCACATTTCTATCCACTATTGAACCTCATAATTTCAATCAAGCTAGCAAAGATGAATGTTGGATTCAAGCCATGAATGAAGAACTTGATCATATTGAAAATAATCACACTTGGGAATTAGTTCCAAGACCTCATGATAAAAATGTTATTGGAACAAAATGGATATTCAAAAACAAGTTAAATAAAAATGGAGATGTTATTAGAAAAAAATCTAGACTTTTTTTAAAGGGTATGCTCAAAAAGAAGGTATGGAATTTGAAGAAACATTTGCTCATGTTGCTAGGCTTGAAGCCATAAGAATGTTTCTTGCCTTTTCAAGCTTTAGACAATTCAAAGTGTATCAAATGGATGTTAAATCTGCTTTCCTCAATGGTGATCTAGAAGAAGAAGTTTATATAGAACAACCAGAAGGATTTATTTTGGGAAATGATGAAAAACTTGTTTGCAAACTTAAAAAGGCTTTATATGGTCTCAAACAAGCTCCAAGGGCATGGTACTATCGTCTTGACAAATATCTTCATCAACAAGGTTTTTCAAAGGGATCTGCTGATAGCAACTTATACACAAAAATTGAAAATGATAAACTATTGATTGTAGTTGTATATGTTGATGACATCATTTTTGGAAGTAATGAAGAGTCCATGTGTAAACAAATTTCTTCTGTTATGCAGCAAGAATTTGAAATGCCTTTACTAGGGGAACTAACATTTTTTATTAGCTTACAAGTGAAACAAGCAACAGATGGTATATTTTTATCACAAGAAAAATGTCTTAAGAAAATTATAGAGAAGTATGGGATGGAAGAATGCAAACTTGTAAGCACATCAATGGTAACTGGGTGTAACCTCAGTTCTCATGATGATTCTCCCACGGTGAATCCACCAGAATACATATCCATGATTTGAATTTTGCTTTATCTAACTAAGAGAAGACCTCACATTATGCATGCAGTTGGGATTGTTGGACGATTCCAAGCTAATCCAAAAGAGTCAGACCTTCAAGTTGTAAAAATAATATTCAAATATCTAGAAGGGACTCAAGACTTTGGTCTATGGTATCCAAAGAATATTGATCTCACTGTTGGGTATGTGTTATATTCATTCTAGAAATAGTCACGTGCGTGGGTGTCACAGGGGGGGTGATAGTCCTCCCTGTATGTTGCGGCGAGCGGAGCAGGGGGGTTACAGGGGGGCGGTAGCCCCCCCTATCGGGGTTCGAGGCAGCACCTTGGGAAAAAAAATTTGGACCTTATTTTCTGGTGGGAAAACTCGCCCATGGTTTTGTGCATGGGTTTGCACATGGTTTTGGGGCATGATAATTTTTGGCCCTTGGTATTTTGTATATCTGGTCAAGGGAACTACGGTTATGTTCTAATCTAGGGTTAATGGATTGGGGTTTATGTATGCTCTGGCATGTATATATATATATGTGTTGTAACACTAAAAGGAATATAATGAGAAATCAAGCTGGTCGTCCCGATTTGGGATCTAGGGGAAAATATCTGTGTATATATGTTTTATGTTTTATGCTCTCACTATTGTTTATTTTCTATTTTAAGATTCATTTGTAGATAATTTATGTACAGGGTTAAAACCTACATTTGGTATTAGAGTAGTTTCGGCTTCAAGGGGACGCCTTTGTTGCTGAGGGGTTTTTCGCTCAGACCTAAGGTAGACCATGTTCAGTGGGAGATTTGCGTGATCAATTCTTGCGATGAAAGAAGATGGCAAGCAGCGGGATTATATAGATCGAGAAATTTAATGGTCAGAGTTTTGAGTTGTGGAAGCTCAATATGGAGGGTCTACTAGTGGATAAGGATCATTGGATCATGGTAGATACGAGTACTAAACCAACGGCAATGTCATATGAAGACAGGAAGAAGCTGGATTGGAAGGCAAAGAGCACAATACGATTATGTGTCTCAGATTCAGTATTGTTGAATGTCTCTGGGGAAGCTGTGGTGAAGACCTTGTGGGACAAGCTTGGGATGTTGTGCCAATCTAAGTCTCTGGTGAATAAATTGTTCCTACGAAAAAAGATGTATAACCTAAGGATGAAGGATGGAGACTCGGTGTCAGAGCATCTGAATGCCTTCAATAATGTGGTAATCTAGCTATCATCTGTTGATATTAAAATCTCAGATGAAGATAAGTGCATCAGTTTCTTGTGTTCTCTACCAGATTCATGGGACAGTCTGGTTATTGCAATAGGTAGCAATACAACTACCTTGAATTTTGATGACATTGTCTCAGCCTTGCTGTCAGAGGAAATAGGACGAAGAAATATGGAGGGTTAGAATGGAGCTGCCTTATCTGTACGAGGAAGGTCCCAGGACAGAAACAAGAATAAAGTTTTGAGTGGGATATCTAAATTAGAGGGAGATCTAAATCTCCTGGGAAGTTTGTAAAGGTGTGCTGGAATTGCAGAAAGGAAGGGCACTATAAAAAGGACTGCAGATCTAAAGCTCCTGAGAAAGGAAAGGGATCCGATGATGCTCCTTCTGAACAGGAAAAAACCACCTCGAATGAAGGTGGGGATGTGTATTTGGATTCTTCTTCAAATACACATTTAGATCATGAGTCATGGTTGATTGACTCAGGCGCATCCTTTCACTTCACTCCTCATAGGGAGTGGTTATGCGATTATGATAAATATGATGGCGGTGATGTCTTCTTAGGTGATGATATGAAGGCCAGAATCGTCAGACGTGGAAAATTCAAGCTAAAGCTACAAGGTAGAAGGATTAGAACATTTCCTGGTGTTTTGTACATTCCTGCATTGGCTATAAATCTAATTTTTGTAAGGAAGATGGATGATGCAGGTGTAAAAACAGTGTTCGAGAAAGATATTTGTAAGATTTTTCGGGGAGAATTGGTATTAATGTGGGGAGTTCAGATTGGAACTCTGTACAAGATTTAGGGCAGCACCATTATTGATGGGTGCAATAGTTCTATGGGTCCTGAAAGTGGAGTGGAAAGCCTAGCAGTCTCTTGAGAAAAGACCATGCTATGGCATCAAAGGCTTGGACATATTGAAGAGAAGGGCCTTCGAATACTGCATGGAAATGGTATGGTAGAAGGTATGTCTAATAACTCTCTGGATTTTTATTTCTTTGAACATTCTGTATATGGGAAGTAGAATCGGGTAAGTTTTCCTTCTGGTGCTAAGAGGACGAAGAAGATATTAGAGCTTGTGCATAGTCATGTGTTTTCACCTGTGTCGGTTCCATCACTGGGTAAGTTTGTGTACTATGTTTCATTCATAGATGACTTCTCAAGGAATGCATGGATATATTTCTTGAGGAAGAAATCTAAATTATTTGACATATTTAAGGAATTTAAGGCTCTGGTGGAAAACCAGATAGAGAACAAGATAAAGGTGTTGAGCATAGATAATGGCAAGGAGTTCTGCAAGAAGGAATTTGAAGAGTTCTGTAAGAAGTGTGGTATAGCACGACAGAAGACTACTCCATACACACCTCAACAAAACGGAGTTGCAGAAATAATGAGCAGAATGCTGATGGAAAAGGCAAGAGGCATGCTCGGTGGTACTGGGTTAGGACAATAATTCTTGGCAGAGGTAGTGGAGACTGCATGTTACATGGTTAACAGATCACCTTCATTAGCGTTGGAGGATAAGACTCCACATGAGGTATGGACTGGTAAGAAACCCTCTCTTTCACATTTGACGGTATTTGGATGTGATGCATATGTACATGTTCTAAAGGAGAAAAGGACCAAGTTGGATAATAAATCTGAAAGGTGCATCTTTATTGGGTATAAGGATGGTTTAAAGGGTTACAAGATTTGGAACCTGGAAATAAGGAAGGTTGTGTACAACCAAGATGTGGTGTTTAGAGAGGTAAAATATGTTGTTAAACATGAATTCCTACCAAAGGACCCTGAGAAGATAGAGTTTGAGGTAAAGGAGGATGAATCTGACTCTACAAAAGAAGAAGACTTAGAAGAGGAAGAGCCACAAACTCCAACTGTGAGAAGATCAACTCAGGAAAGAAGACAACCAAAAAGGTATAGTCTAATGATCCCAGAACTGTCAGGGAGGCAGTAGATTCAGAGGATGGAAAAATCTAGAAGGAGGCCATGGTTGATGAAATGGCATCCTTGCATAAAAATGAGGCATGGGATCTGGTGGAGTTTCCATCCGGAAGGAAGCCCATCGAGAGAAAATGGTTGTTTAAGAAGAATATGAATGTAGAACGAAAGGTGGAGAAATAAAAAGCTATGTTGGTAGCAAAAGGTTATTCCCAGGTGCTGGGAATTGATTTTGGTGATATTTTTTCTTCTATTGCCAAAGTTACTTCTATTAGATTACTTATATTTGTTGCTGCTGCATTTGATTTTGAGGTAGAATAGATGGATGTGAGGACAACGTTTCTTCACGGGGATCTATAAGAGGAGATCTACATGAAACAACTTGAAGATAGAATACATGGCAGCCACTCATGCAATCAAGGAAGCAGTTTGGTTGCAGAGATTGTGTTCAAGTATGGGGTTGGTGCAACAAGCTATAAGGATAGACTATGATAGCCAAAGTGAAATTTCCTTGGCTAATAACCCTGCTTATCATTCAAAGACAAAGCACATTGATGTGCAATATCACTTTGTGAGATATATGGTTGAGGCTAAAAGGGTGTTTTTGGTAAAGGTGGACACCTTGAAGAATGTTGTATATGCATTGAAAAAGTCCGTGAGCACTCAGAAGTTCTCTTGGTGTAGAGAAAAAATGGGTGTTGCAAAGCTGGGCTAATGACTCAGGTCTCACGTCGCCCCTTATGGAAAGAAAACAACAAGTGGGAGAATGTTGGGTATGTGTTATATTCTTTCCAAAACTAGTCATGTGCGGGGGGTTACAGTGGGGATGATAGACCCCCCTGTACATTTCTCTGGGCACAACAGGGGGGTCATAAGGGGGGTGGCAGCCCCCCCTGTCGGGGTCTGGGGCAGTGCCTCGGGAGAATTTTTTTGGACCTTATTTTCCGGTGGGCGGACCACCCATGGTTTTGTGCATGGGTTTGCACATGGTTTTGGGGCATGATGGTTTTCGGCCCCTAGTATTTTGTAGATCCGGTCAAGGGAACTACGGTTATGTTCTAATAGAGGGTTTATGGATTAGGGTTCATGCATGCTCCAACATGTATATATATGTGTTGTAACACTAAAAGGAATATAATGAAAAATCAGGCTGGTCGTCCCGATTTGGGATCCAGGGGAAAATCTTTGTGTATATCTATTTTATGTTTTATGCTCTCGCTATTGTTTATTTTTTGTTTTAAGATTTGTTTGAAGATAATTTCTGTACAGGGTTAAAACCTACAGTCACTCTTCATGCTTACATAGATGTGTATTGGGTTGGAAATGTTGATGATAGAAAAAGAACTAGTGGTGGTGCATTCTATATGGGGCCCCGATTAGTATCTTGGTTCAGCAAGAAACAAAGTTCTATTGCCTTATCTACAACAGAAGTAGAATATGTGGCTGTCGCATCATGTTGCACACAATTACTTTGGATGATGCAGAATTTACAAGACATTCAATTAAATGTTCACCTCCCATCTCCATTTTTTGTGATAATACAAGTGCCATTAGTATCTCAAAGAATCCTGTTATGCATTTCAAGACCAAGCACATTCCTATCAAGTATCACTTCCTACCTGAACAAGTGCTTGAACAAAAGGTTAAATTGGAGTATGTTCCCTCCAAAGAACAAGTTGCTGATATATTTACTAAATCTCTTTCCGGGGAAGCATTTGAATATCTCAGATAGAAGCTGGGAGTTGTCTCTGCCTCTCCAATCAAATCTGCTTAATTTTAGACGATTAAATTCGATATGTTGGTTTCATGAAGGCGAGTCGCGTATATTCACGAGTTTCTGTGCAAAAAATTATGCATGGGTTTTGCTGACAGAAATTATCTAGGTCAGCATTCAGAACAGATGTGGTGCTGTTGGGTAATCTCTGTTTTGATCCAGTTTTCATCTTTCTATATCATTCTCTGATATTTATCTTCTTGATGAAAATGTTTTGAGGAATTGGTTGTTTAAAGTGTTCAAGATGCACAAGCCTAGGGGGAGCATTAGCCTTGCTGTGAATAATGCATTGTTGGCATTATGATGGTTTTGAAATATGATATCTCTCTTGAGGTCTTTTGGTCTTGGTTATAAAAATTTATATATGTAATTTGATGAAAAGGTCATGTTGAGACCTATGATGTAAAATTGTTATATTCAGTCATATAAGGACTTGTTCAAATTTGTAAACCCACTTGGTTGGGTCATTGATGTAAGTATGAGTCCTTGGTTATAGGAAAGTCATACTCGGTTGAGTTATAGAGACATAATTCATTGAAAAATATATATAAAGATCTAGCATGAACTCAGGGGGAGCATGGTAAACTGAGTGCACATCAGATCTCTAGAGATCTTCTTTATACAAGGCAAGAGAAACCTTGTTTCGGTATAGATCTGCCCTTTTGTCCTTGATGTCAAAGGGGGAGAGTGTTTTGGTGTTTGAATAATGGTTATGATTAATGTATTTATCTGTTGTAGTTATCAAACACCATCATGGTTGCCATGAAGTCCAAAGGGGGAGATTGTTGGCAATATGATGAAATATGTTCACCTTGTTGGAAACCTACTTGATGAAGTTGTCCTTGATTGAAACCTACTTGATGATTTTCCTATGATAAGAAAACTATGTGTTAAATATGTCAAAATGATGTTTCTACAGGCCATCTCAGATGTCACAGAGAAAGGAATTCCAATGAGTACTACAGAACTGAAACAGGAAATATTTCTCAATGTAAACGCAGGTTTGATGAAGGAAACCCGCGTATGGATGCAATGTATATGCTAATTTTATGAAGGCAACCTGCATATACATTCAAAATTAGTATATATGCATTTTTTATGAAGAAAAGTCGCGTATGCCTTTTGTGCTCTAAAATTAGGATACCAAGGGTCATTACCATGGTATTAGCCCACAATATTGAGTGTTGTATTGATTCCATCCAAGAATACCATCAATAGTTGTGTGGTTTTTTCTCATGGTATTGGTAAATGCTAAATATATATAAGAAAAAGAAGATAATAGTGAAAAGGTGTGCATGTGTAAGGGCTATCACTAATATTTCTCTATGAAGTATATATGCATAGGATGAACTCTGTTTTATTGATAAATCTGATGTTATGATGCACCCTTGGACAGATTGATGGATCAAGATCTCTAGATATGAAATGAATATATTCTTGCATGGTCCATTAAAGAGATCATTAGATCTGAGACCTAGCCCATGTTTGCTGAAGTGGAGTGAAGAAATCTGGGTAAGTTCTATAGATCTGAAAACATTCTGCTGAATTAATATTTACAGATCTATACTCTAGTTCGTCTCTGTAAAAGCATGTATATACGTGGGTTTGCTTTAGAAAAAGCACATATGGAAGTTAGGGTTTTCTGAAGCTTATTGCAGAGGTTTTCTATTATTTCTCCTATTATTTATGTTGTATGTCAATGAAGTCTTCATAAAGATCGGGTTTCTTGAATACTGTACATGCTGCTAAGTTGAATATGTCCAAATCCAATCAATAAGTGAGTAAACATGGTTAATGATGAATGACTATTTAAAGGTTTTGTATTTCTAAAAATATGTCTAACTGTGTTGTGAAAAATACTGAGAGGGGGGGAGGGGGGGGGGGGGGTGGGGTGAATCAGTATTTAGTGCAGACAATCAAACTTGTACTTTTTCCTTTCTAAAAACCCATACGCTACTTTACTGAAGGAAACTAGCGTATATACGCGGATATCCTTTACAGAACTCGCGTATGTCCAGAGATCTAATTATGTGTTTGAATCTTAACTCAGATCATTGCATTATTCATTCATCAGATATTCCAGAAACAGTAAACAGGTGCAGACAGAACAGAATAATCATCACACATATGCAACACACATGAACACCAGGATTTTTAGGTGGAAACCCAATTCAGGAGAAAACCACCGCTGCCGTTGTTTCATCCTTCAAAATTTATTATTAAGAAAACTTATTACAATCATGTACTGGTGCAGACTCAAACCAGCACGCAGGAAACCACCTGCAGAAGGCTACAACCTTCTCTCCTTTACCAGCCTATCCTGGAAGGGAGCTACAACCCCCTGGCTGAAGGCTTCGACCCTCAGCACCACTGCAGACCACGTTTCATCAATTTTCAAACTGGATCAAACAGCTTTAACACAACCCTTCACTTATCAACAATCATACCTTGCTCATTGCTTCAAACAGAATAGTGAGACCACTGTAGCCAGAATATCAGATATAACCCAGACTTCAGAATAGATATGCAGAAACAAATTCAACCTTCAGCAACCATCAGATCAGAAATAATACGCGCTTTTATTTAATAATACCCGTGTATATACGCGCCTTTCAGAAGATGAACCCGCGTATACTTAAGTGCATTTTCTAGGAAAAACCCTAACTGCGCATACGTGCTTTTCCTTCCACAGACCCGCGTATACCCGCGCTTTTCATGAAACGAACCTGCATATAGATCTATAAAAGATAAAATTTGTAGTACAGACCAGATCTATAAACTTACCCCGATTTCTTCAATCTCTTCAACAGGATTGCGCCAGGTCTTCTTCACTTCTTTTCAGATCATCCTTGACATTCACCATTTCTAGATTTAGAGATCTTGAGCCTTCATCCTGTTCATAGGAGCATCATAGATTCAGATCTATCAATTAGGAACAGAGTTCACCCATACAAATATAATTCAGAGTGAAGTATTCATCAAAGCTCAGACTCATGCACACCCCATGCACAATGATTTTCTTCTCCTTATATAGGTTTAACCTTGTTCAATACCATGAGCCAAAACCACTTTACTTTCGATGGTATTCCTGGGCGAGGTCACATAGACGAATCATCACTCAATACAATGGTTCAATACCATGGTGATTACCCCTGGTTTTGCATATTTAGAGCACTTTTTCCCGTACGCGACTTGGCACGTTATTTCCCGCGTGCATACGCTACTTTGTATAGAAAAATTCGCATATGCATTGAGGCATACTCTTTTCATCATTTTCTAGCTCATACTGACATTCCTTCCATCATTACCTTCTATACTCATTGTATATACATCAGATTTACATCATTTAACAAGTTCATCAAGACATAGAACAACTTCGTCAAGTAGGATTCCATCAACTTCATCAGGTGGGTTGCCATCAAGGACAACACTCTGCATCATATTGCCAACAATCTGCCCCTTTGGGCTTGATGGCAACCACGTCACTCTCCCCCTTTGACATCAACGGCAAGGGGCAGATCAAAACCAACACAAGGTTTTTCTCCTCATGTAGACATAAGAGTTCTGCAGATCTGAAGTGTACTGAAGTTACCATGCTCCCCCTGAGTTCATGCTGAATCTTCAAACATATTTTTCAATTAAGTACATGACTCTATGACCTTCCTATCACCAAGACTCATACTTACATCAAAGATCCAACCAAGTGGATTTACACATTTGAACAAGTCCTTGCATGACTGAATATTACAATTTACATCATGGGTCTCAACATGACCTTTTCATCAAATTACAAGTAGAATTTTTTCACAATCAAAACCAGAAAGACCTCAAGAGAGAGATCAAGTTTCAGAACCATCATAATGCCAACAATGCATTATTCGCAGCCAGGCTAATGATCCCCCTGAAACTGTGCATCCTTTCCATATGACCAAAACTCCTCCTTAGCTTGAGAACCTGACCACTTTCAATAGCCAATCATCAAGGCATCTTCACCCAATATCAGAGAATGAAACAGAAATATAAGAGCTGAAACATCACCAGAGAATCCATACAGCATCAGAGATACCAAACAACACCATAGCTTGTGCTGAAGAATGCTGACCCAGAAACTTTGTCAGCAACCACCCATACGCAGTTTTCTGTGTATGAACTCGTGTATATACGCGACTGTCTTTCAGGAAACCCGTGTATCCAGTTTAATATTCTGAAATTAGGCAGATCTGATCTTCTGAGAGGCAGAGACCATTCCCATCTTCTGTCTGAGATATTCGAATGCTTCCCTGGGCAAAGGTTTGGTAAATATATCAGCAACTTGTTCTTTGGAGGGAACATACTCCAACTTCACCTTTTGTTCAAGCACTTGCTCACGTAAGAAGTGATACTTGATAGGAATGTGCTTGGTCTTGGAATGCATAACAGGATTCTTTGAAATACTGATGGCACTTGTATTATCACACATAATGGAGATAGGAGGTGACCATTTGATTTGAATGTCTTGTAAGGTTTACATCATCCAGAGAAGTTGAGTGCAACATGATGCGGCAGCCACATATTCTGCTTCTGCTGTAGATAAGGCAATAGAGCTTTGCTTCTTGCTGAACCAAGATACCAACCGGGGCCCCATATAGAATTCACCACCACTTGTGCTTTTCCGATCATCAACATTTCCAGCCCAATCTGCATCAGTATAAGCATGAAGAGTAAGATCAACATTCTTTGGATACCATAGTCCAAAGTCTTGAGTTCCTTGTAGATATTTGAATATTCTTTTGACAGCCTGAAGATGAGACTCTTTTGGATTGGCTTGGAATCGTCCAACAATCCCAATTGCATGCATAATATCTGGTCTAGTCCCAGTTAGATATAGAATACTTTCTATCATAGATCTATATTCTGGTTGATTCACCGTGGGAGAATCATCATGAGAATTGAGATTACATCCGGTTACCATTGGTGTACTTACAGGTTTTCACTCTTCCATCCCATACTTCTTCAGAATTTGCTTAAGGTATTTTTCTTGAGATAAGAATATACCTTCTGTAGTTTGATGCACTTGTAAGCCAAGAAAGAATGTTAGTTCCCCAAGTAAAGACATTTCAAATTCTTTCTGCATGACAGAAGCAAATTTGTGACTCATAGATTCTTCATTACTTCCAAAAATGATATCATCAACATATACAATCACAATCAATAGTTTATCATTTTCAATTTTTGTGTATAAGTTACTATCAGCATACCCCTTTGAAAATCCTTGTTGATGAAGATATTTGTCAAGATGATAGTACCATGCCCTTGGAGCTTGTTTGAGACCATATAGAGCCTTTTTAAGTCTACAAACAAGATTTTCATCATTTCCCAAAATGAATCCTTCTAGTTGTTCTATATAAAATTCTTCTTCTAGATCACCATTGAGGAAAGTAGATTTGACATCCATTTGATAAACTTTGATTTGTTGAAAACTTGAAAAAGCAAGAAACATTCTTATGGCTTCAAGTCTAGCTACAGGAGCAAAAGTTTCTTCAAAGTCTATACCTTCTTGTTGAGCATATCCTTTGCAAACCAGTCTAGATTTGTTTCTTATAACATCCCCATTCTCATTTAGCTTGTTCTTGAATATCCATTTGGTTCCAATGACATTTTTATCATGTGCTCTTGGTACCAATTCCCAAGTGTGATTCTTTTCAATTTGATCAAGTTCTTCATTCATGGCCTGAATCCAACATTCATCTTTGCTAGCTTGATTGACATTGTGTGGTTCAATAGTGGACAGAAATTCCAGATAGCTAGAAGATCCCACAAGAGTCCTTCTTGTTTGTACACCAGATCATTTGTCACCCAAGATTTGAGATTCTGGATGGTTCTTTTGAACATATCTAGATGGATCTTTTCCAGATAAATCATCTCCATATTCTTCATTGGGTTCACTGTCTGTATTATTTCTATTTGATGTAGAAGGATATACGTCATCATCACCTTCATCTGTTGCTTGTTTTTCTTCTTTTGAAGCTGCAGGAGACTCATCAATAACAACATCAATACATTCAAAAATCTTTCGAAGTCTTCTATTGTAACATTTGTATGCTTTACTTTGAGAAGAATAACCAAGGAGTATACCTTCATCTGCTCTTGGTTCAAACTTGCCAAGATTTTCATCATTAGTTTTGATAAAGCATTTTCTCCCAAAAACTTTAAAATGCTTCACAGAGGGAGGATTACCATACCAGAGTTCATATGGAATTTTGTCACTATTTACACGAACATGTGCCTTGTTGAGAATATTTACCGCTGTGTGAGCTGCTTCCCCCCAAAATGTGTCAGGTGTTCTGGAATCATCAAGCATGGCTCTAGCCATTTGTTTAACTGTTCTATTCATTCTTTCTGCTACACCATTCTGTTGAGGAGTGCCTGCTACTGAAAACTGTCTTTTTATGCCATGTTGTTCACAAAATTCAAGGAATTCATTTGATGTATATTCACCTCCTCGATCAGATCTAAGACATTTGATTTTTAGATCTAATTCATTTTCAACCAAAGCTTTGAATATCTGGAATTTCTCAAATTCTTCATCCTTGTGTTTAAGCAACCCAATCCAACACATTCTAGAGAAGTCATCAATAAATAAGATATAATATTCTTCACCATGTGGTGACTTTTTCCTCATAGGTCCACATATATCTGTATGAATAAGTTCAAGGGGCCCATTTGATGATCCTTCCTTGGCATTAAATTTCACTCTAGTCTGCTTACCGAATTGGCAAGATTTACATATCATATTTTCAGGAAGAGTAATATTGGGAAGACCATGAACAACTTTAAGTCTGCTTGATTTGTTGATTTGAGAGAAGCTCAGATGCCCCAGCCGTCTATGCCACAGCCAATTTTCTGATGATTTGCTTAAGTAACATTGATCTTTGCAGTTCTTCAATACATACAGGTTGTTTGGAGTCCTTTTTCCTTTTATAATTGTTTTACCTGTATCAAGATCACGTACCACACATTCTTTTGAACTAAAGACAACCTAAGTTCCTTGATCACACATTTGACTTATGCTTAACAGGTTATGTCTCAATCCATCCACATACATGACATTGTTAGCTTTCACCTTTTCTTTTAGAAAAACATATCCTTTTCCTTTAATGACGACGGGTGTATCATTTCCAAAAGTAACATTCTTTTCCTTTTCTAGGGCATTATAAGGATGGAGTTTGTCTTTGTCACCTGTCATATGTTTTGAGCATCCACTATCAATGTACCATTGATTTTCTTCTCCTTCTGCAAATAAAGCTATACCACAATTCTCAACCTGTACATCCTTATTTTTCCATACTTTGGTGTTGGAAGGAACATGTTCTTTTGGCTGGACTTTGCTCCTGCATTCAGATTCTTCATGGCCAAAGTTATTGCAATAAGTACATTCAACTTCATTTTGAAGAGGAGAAAAGTTGTTATAGGTATTCTTTTATGTTCCAATATCAATCATTTTCTTTCTTTCTTCTCTTGTCATGATTGTTTTATATGCAACACATTGAACAACTTTATGACCAAAATTGTGACATGAGAAACATTGTCCATTGAAGTAGAAATTTCTGCGATCATGAAATCTTTTATTTGAATTTACCTGCTGATTGGTGTTATTTTGAAAAGTATTCCTACTGAATTTTCTTGACTTGAACTGCTCATGCTTTACCTGTGAAGAATCTTTATCCCCTTTCTAAGTGGTAGAATGTTGTAGACCAGTTGTAGCTGCTTTTAGATAATTTGGTGCTGAAGCCTGAGAAGATTCTCCGATATATCCAAGACCTGTCTTTATAAGAGGAGAACGTTGTACCTTGATAATCTCATCTAAGGTTTCAGATCCTTTAGAAAATATAAGATTCAAAGTCTTTACTTTCTCAAGTTATTTTCTTAGACTTACCACTTCACATTCTAATTTTTCATTGTGCTTCTTTTCTTCTTCAATCTGATTTTTTAGAGTCTCTATAATTATTTTACTTTCCTCTAAGCATATTTTGAGTTGATTGTTTTCATTAAGAAAATCATTTTCCTCTAGGGCATCCATAAAAGTATCCTTATCTTCTTTAGAATAATTTTCAAATGCCATAAGAAGTCTAAGATTTTGTTCACCTTCTTCCTCACTATCAGATAACCCATCACTGTCTTCATGAGTATAGTAACTTTTCCTAGTGCTAGACCGGTTCTTATTTCTTCTTATTACTTCCTTTCCTTTTGCAAAAGTTTCTTTATGAGGACATTTAGCAACATAATGACCAACTCTTCCACAATTAAAACATTTGAAAGGAAGTTTACCTCTGAATCGTCCTGTGCCAAGTTGAAGTTTCTTTACAAAATTTACCTCTTCTTCTTCTTAGACATATCCTGATCCTTCTGCTTCTTGTACATCTTTCCCTTTTGTAGAAGCTCTAAAGATGGCTTCTTTGACATCCGATGATCCTCCCCTTCTCATTTCATAAGCAGTTAGTATCCCATGAAGTTGCACCACAGTAAGGTTTTGGAGATCCTGTTTTTCTTCAAGTGCAGAAACTTTTGACTCAAATTTTGCTGTTAGTGATCTTAAGATTTTCTCAACCAAAGTAGATTCAGCTATTGTTTCTCCCAGATTTCTCATGCGATTTACAATGTCATCAAGACGTAAAAAGAAACTAGCAATACTCTCATCACTATGCATTTTTAACTTTTCATATTCTATTATGAGAGTTTTGAGTTTTGCACTTTTTACCTTTGCATCACCTTCATAACTTAGAATGATTTTGTCCCATATTGCCTTTTTTGTATTCAGCTGCATGACCTTGACAAATTATGATTCATTTAGACTCCCCAATAGGGCATTGACCGCCTTTGCATTAGTTTCATAATTCTTCTTTTCTGTCGCATCTGTTGGTACCGAGGCTAGATATTGATATCCTTGTTCAACAATGGCCCATATATCTGCTCCCATAGACTGAAGATAGGATCTCATCCTTATTTTCCAGAAGATTAAATTTCTTCCATTGAAGAGTGGAGGCTTGATAGATGATGTTCCCTCAAGATTGCTCATCTTGCTTGATCTTCCTTCTAGCGGTTAAGCCTTTTCAGAAGGACCTGCTTTGATACCAATTGTTGGGAAAAATAATGAGAGGGGGGGGTGAATCAGTATTTAGTGCAGACAATCAAACTTGTACTTTTTCCTTTCAAAAAACCCATACGCTACTTTACTGAAGGAAACTAGCGTATATACGCAGATATCCTTTACAGAACTCGCGTATGTCCAGAGATCTAATTATGTGTTTGAATCTTAACTCATATCATTGCATTATTCATTCATCAGATATTCCAGAAACAGTAAACAGGTGCAGACAGAATAGAATAATCATCACACATATGCAACACACATGAACACCAGGATTTTTAGGTGGAAACCCAATTCGGGAGAAAACCACCGCTACCGTTGTTTCAGCCTTCAAAATTTATTATTAAGAAAACTTCTTACAATCATGTACTGGTGCAGACTCAAACCAGCACGCAGGCAACCACCTGCAGAAGGCTACAACCTTCTCTCGTTTACCAGCCTATCCTGGAAGGGAGCTACAACCCCCTGGCTGAAGGCTTCGACCCTCAGCACCACTGCAGACCACGTTTCATCAATTTTCAAACTGGATCAAACAGCTTTAACACAACCCTTCACTTATCAACAATCATACCTTTCTCATTTCTTCAAACATAACAGTGAGACCACTGTAGCCAGAATATCAGATATAACCCAGACTTCAGAATAGATATGCAGAAACACATTCAACCTTCAGAAACCATCAGATCAGAAATAATATGCTCTTTTATTTAATAATACCCGCGTATATACGCACCTTTCAGAAGACGAACCCGCGTATACTTCAGTGCATTTTCTAGGAAAAACCCTAACTGCACATACACGCTTTTCCTTCCATAGACCCGTGTATACACGCTCTTTTCATGAAATGAACCTGCGTATAGATCTATAAAAGATAAAATTTGCAGTATAGACCAGATCTATAAACTTACCCCGATTTCTTCAATCTCTTCAACAAGATTGCGCCAGGTCTTCTTCACTTCTTTTCAGATCATCCTTGACATTCACCATTTCTAGATCTAGAGATCTTGAGCCTTCATCCTGTTCATAGGAGCATCATAGATTCAGATCTATCAATTAGGAACAGAGTTCACCCATACAAATATAATTCAGAGTGAAGTATTCATCAAAGCTCAGACTCATGCACACCCCATGCACAATGATTTTCTTCTCCTTATATAGGTTTACCCTTTTTCAATACCATGAGCCAAAAACACTTTACTTTCGAAGATATTCCTGGGCGGGGTCACATAGACAAATCATTACTCAATAAAATGGGTCAATACCTTGGTGATTACCCCTGGTTTTGCATATTTAGAGCGCTTTTTCCCATACCTGACTTGGCACGTTATTTCCCGCGTGCATACGCTACTTTGTATAGACAAATCCGCGTATGCATTGAGACATACTCTTTTCATCATGTTCTAGCTCATACTGACATTCCTTCCATCATTACCTTCTGTACTCATTGTATATACATCAGATTTACATCGTTTAACAAGTTCATCAAGACATAGAACAAATTCGTCAAGTAGGATTCCATCATCTTCATCAGGTGGGTTGCCATCAAGGACAACACTCTGCATCATATTGCCAACAGACTGAAACCCTCAGATCTGGATCTGAGATAGATCATATTCTGAAAAATAGTATTCATAGATCTATACGTAGGTTGGTGTGACGAAAAGTGCATATATAGGCGAGTTCAGTGAAGCGAAGTAGTGAATGCATTTTAAGATGATGAATTTTCAGGTTTGAGTTTGATTCTACATACTTACTCTGAAGTCTAGGTTATTTTTGTGTTCTGGTTACAGTGTTCTCACTATACCGATTGAATTTGGGGTTAAGTTTATTATTGATGATCTTTATGATGAGTTGAGTTGAAGCTGTGGGATCCAGTATGAAAATTCACGAAACATGGTCTGCAATGATTTTGAGGGAAGTAGAAGATTCTCACCAGTAGAAGTTACTGTTCTGATCAAGGGGTTCAAGCTCCCTTCCAGTGGTGACTGGTAAAAGAGATTAGGGGGTTGTAGCTCCCTTCCAGTAGCAGCTGGAAAATGAGAGAAGGTTGCAACTGTCTACAAGTAAATACCTATGTATTGGTATGAGTCTGCATCAGTACAAAAATTGTAAACAATTTTCCATATAATAAATATTGAAGACAGAGATGGCAACAACAGTGGTTTTCTCTCGAATTGGGTTTCCACCTTAAATCTTGGTGTTCATGTGTGTTGCTCTTGTGTGATGTTTTATTCTACTATTACTATACATATTTTTTTATTATCTAACAGATGCATGACTGAAAAAATGAGTTAAAATATAATTTCTAAGAAGTGTTTCTAGACAATAAAATTATATTAGTATACGCTAATTTCTTTTGGTGTATGTGCATGTATACGTGAGTTGGGTTCATAAAATCCATGTATGGAATTCAGCAAAGAAAAAGATCAATAAGATCTAAATACTGATTCACGCCCCCTCTAAGTATTTTTTCCAACACAAGACTTTCCTTCCTAAAAGTTAGTTCCATTTGGACTTGCACACTTTCAGAAACTTTCTTTTTTGGTATGGGGCTTTACCTCTTCTTTGAATATGCCCTCTTTTTCTTCTTTTCTTTGTTTTTGTGTTTCATTTTTCTGATATTTTATTCAAGAAATTTTATGTACAATGAATAAAGCTTTAAGCTAATAACTTTAACAAAAATAGTGCTTGATCATCCTACCATTGACAGGGCCTCCAAATAACTCTATTCCATTCATTTCTTGTAAAAAGAATGCATTGTTACCTCTTGTTGAATGGATGATGTATGTACTTTCCACGGATTTTAAAATTTTCCATGCTTGCTTTTGTCCCCTCTTCTTGAATCCCACTTCAACACTTTGTCTCCAATCTGGAAATCATTAGCCTTGGTCCCCTTATCAAAAATCTTCTTTATGTTCTTTTGTACTGCTTATGTTCTGTTGTATAATTCTTCCCTTGATTGCTGCAATTGAATGGTTTAGTTCAACCTTATTTGTATATCATTCTCCTCTGACTATACCTCTTGAACAAGCTTCATCACTGGGACTCCAAAGGATGTTGGAAAATCTAAATCCTTGCCATACACTAGTTGATAGGGAGACACATTAATTGATTTCTTGTTTGTTAATCTATCTACCCATAGTGCATGTACTAATTTTCCGCACCATGAATTTTTGTTCTCTTCCAAAAATCTCTTGATGACGTTTACCAAACTTTTGTTAGAGGAGTCATCTAACCCATTACCTTGAGGGTAATAATATGTATAATTTCCTAATGTAATGTGATACTTGCAGAAAATGTCCACCATTCTCTTGGATTTAAATGCAGTGGCATTATTAGTGATGATTTTTCTTGGACAAAAAAATCTAGAGAAGATGTGATTTTCAAGGAATTTGATGATTACTGAGTCAGTGGAATTCCTTGAAGGGATGGATTTTATCCATATGGTAAAATATTTAGGTGCAGTCAGGATCCATTTGTATTGGAAAAAGAAATCAGGGTGGATTTCTCCAATGAAATCCAAACCCCATTGTTGAAAATTAGCTTCAACACTGATAGGTTGTAAAGGTAAAGGTAGTAGTTTTCTCTTTCCCTCAAGGATTTGGAATTTATGGCAAGTCACTACTAGCTTGTGGATATCAGGGAGAAGAGTGGGCCAATAGAAACCATATCTATGGACTTTTCTAGTAGTGGTTATCCAATAGAGATGAGCCCCACATTCTCCTTTATGAAACTCATGCATGATTCTATCTGCATCATCTTCAAGTAAACATTTAGGCAAGATACGAACATAATTTTTGCAATATAAAGTTTTATTTAGAATGAAAAAATTTACAGCCTTTAGTTTCAAGAATCTGGCCTTTGTTCTGGACAAACTAGGAGGAGAATTTAGATTAAAAATCACATGTAATATGTCAACATACCAGAGTGAGTTCAGAAATGCTTCTTCAATAGGTGGACTCACGAGTTCCTCTTGTTCATCCAAGGAATGTATCATGTTTATGTCCAATGCTTGAAATTTTGATTCAGCCATTAGTTTGGCCAGTCCTTGACCTTTGATTAGCTTGGGGGGCTTGAATTTTAGATCATACTCTAAGATGACAACAATCCACTTACCTCTTTTACCATCAAGATCCCGAGTTAGTATGTCCTTAACAACTGCATCAGGAAGAAAAGCAACAATATGTTAATGTAAGATGTAAACTCTGAAATATTTTAAGGCTTTGATTAAGGCAAAAGCTTGTTTTTCAATGATGTTAAATTTCAGAGGTGCATCTCCTAGTGCTTTGCTGAAGAAAGCTATGGGATTTTCTTGTCCCATTATGTTCTTTTGTAGCAATGTTGCATCAATTGTGTGTTCGGATGCAAATGAGAAGATGAAGAAGTACTTGGTAAAGTCATGGTTGATTAGAAGTGGTGTTTGGGTAAGTTCTTGTTTTACTAGTTCAAAGGATTGTTTTGCTTCTATGGTCCATTTGAATCCTATTTCTCTTTTCAGCATGTTTGTAATGTTTCTTAGGAGTTCTGCAAGGTTTTTTATGAACCTTATTAAGAAGTTTTCCAATGAAATATTGCAGCTCTTTGATGTTTCTAAGGTGATTGATCTGCAATATACATTCAATCCTTTTTGGGTCTATCTTGATCCATTCTTCAGAGATTATGTGGCCTATAATCTTTCCTTCTTGAAGGCCAAACAGAGTTTTCTTGGGATTCAAAGATAAAGCATACTTTCTACACTTTTCAAAGAACTTTCTTAAGTGAGATATGTGTTCTTCATTGGTTTTTGAGTAAACAGTGATGTCATCAAGGTATATCACAATGAATTAACCTATTTATTCGAAAAAATAAATGTCCACGGCTCTTTGGAAAGTGGCACCAACATTCATTAAACCAAAAGGCGTTTGGACATACATGAAGGTGCCCCAAGGTGTAGTGAAGGTTATTTTTTGCTGATCATTTGGATGTACTATCACCTGATTATAACCTGAAAAACCATTAAGAAAAGGTATCTTTTTGAAGCCTACCATTTGCAGTATATGATCCATCTTAGGTAAAGGGTTGTTGTCTTTCTGGGAGGCCTTCTTGAAATTTCTGAAGTCTATGCATAACTAATTTACCATGTTTTCTTCCTCACTGATACAAGATTTGAGACCCACTCCGAGTACCTAAGTGGGACTATTATTCTAGCATCATACATATTTTTAATTTCTTTCTCAACTAGAGGCATTAGGACAGGGTTTATCCTATGCAATTTCTTCTTCAATGGTTTTTGGTTTTCCTTGAGAGGAATCTTATGTTGAATGAGGCATCATAGGACTTCAAGTCCTCATAGCCCCATGCAAACACATATTTAAATTCTCTGAATAAATCAATGTATTTATGTTTTATAAGAGTTGGTAGTGTTTTGGAAATCTTTATCATTTTAGGTTCTTCTTTGCAGCCTATGTTGCAATCTTCCACATCTATTTTAGTGGATTCCATTGTAGGTTTCCTAGCAACATCATTGAAATAAAACAATTCTTCTAAGGGGAAAAGTCCTCTTGGAAATAGGTTTTCTTTGAATTGCAATATTTCAAGGTCTCTTTTATCCAAATCTTCACACAATTCTGCCTCATGAGGGTGTTCTAGCAGATTTATATCAGTGGGATAAGATGGCTCTATTTTGTGTGTTTGTTCTTTAGCAGAGCAATCCTCTTCATGATTTGAGCTGGGTTTTGGCATTTCAAATTCATTTTTGGATTGGAGGAATTCTTCAATGTGTTTTTCACCTTCAAAAAATTGCCAATAATCTATGTTATCAGAGACTGTGGGTCTAATTTTGACCTTTACAATGTATTGTTCATTGGCATGAGGTAGTTGGAAAGTTCTAGCAACAAAGGCTAGTTCATTTGCAAGGCTGTTTTGGGTTCTTGGGATAGAGGTAAGTTCATATTTTCCAAATGTTTTTAGGAGGTCCAAGGAAGCATTTCTATATTCTCTTAGCCTAGGATTTTTGGCTGAATATTCTCCTTTGATTTGCCTAATGATTAACTCAGAATCTCCTTGAATGGAAATCCTCTTAGCTCCTATACTTTTTAGCATTTTTAAGCCTGAAAAAAGAGCTTCATACTCTGCAATATTGTTTGTACATTTAAAATACAACTTGTAAGAGTGACCTTCATTAGTGGTGTATCAAAACACCCGCTCCTAAACTAGCTTTGCCACAAGAGCCATCAAATCTCATGCTCCAAAGTGTTTGAAGTTCAGATTCACCATTGTGTTGTTGTTCATGGTTGCTAAGGTTCTAGCTGTTATGTTCTTCATTTTCTGTTTGGATTGAGTGTTCTGGTAGGTATCGCTCTTCCTATTTTTCAACTACTTGTTCATTAATGTCATCTTCATTGTACAAAATGAATGAATCAAGGTCTGAATGAATAGAATAGAGAGGGGTGTTGTTTGGCTTATCTTGGCTGCTTACCATGTATTTCATGTGAGATTCTCTATACAGTCTCCTTGTTTGGTTAAATACTGGGATGGTAGCATATGCCATGTCCATTTGGAGGGTTCCTTGGAGTTTGTCTCCCCATGATCTAGATAAGAGCATGCCATATTTTGGGGGAATGTCAGCCACTACAATGTCCATGACAAGACTCTTGGCTGGTATTTTTACTAGGTTGACACATAGATCTTTGATTAGGCCCAGACATTTAACTCTACTTGAATAAAAATAGTACAAGTCTTTGTATGGTATAGTTATTTCAAGGCCTAATATTTCCATCACTACCTTTGGCATGAGGTTGTGTGAAGCACCAGAGTCTAGCATGGCATTGTGAAGGATTTTCTCATGGATGTTCAAACTAACATAGAATGGAGGCACAACTCCCTCTTGAAACTTTCCCTCTACCTCTGGTCCAAATAACAATTCTGGCTTTTCCTCAGTCAGATTTAGAGTATCAGTGTCATTTCCTATGTTTAAAGCCTTCAAAACTTGAGATGTATATACATATTGAGTCACTAATTTAGTAAGGGGTATGGATATTTTTATTTTGGAAATCTCACCCTCAATACTGAATGGTATCCGTGTTCTCGACGGAGTTGGATCAGTTTTATCATACATGGTCTTTTCATCAACTTTAGCTTACTGAGTTTTACTTGGGATCATAGTTAAAGTCGTTTTTTCATGGCCACTAGTCAATCTACTAGGGCAGGTTTGGTGACCATTAGGTTGGCTGATTTTGTTTTTGCTTTGATCAAAATTTTTAGCCATGGTGTTGTTGTTTTCTGTTGTCTTTTTAGGAGTGTTTTCAGGGGTCTTCCTAGTAGAAATTTCTGGTTTGTTCCTCTTGGGGATGTCTCGTGTTTTCTTACTTCTCAGGTCATACTGCCTATGAACCTTCATGATATCATTTTCAAACCCTAGTTTGTATTCTTCAGAATACTCATATGTTCTTTCAATTTGGTTTGAGGAGAACAGACCTTGTTATTCCTCTCTGAGAAAAAAAACATCCTCACTATCACAACCTATTAGATTTACATGGTATTCTTCTAGCTCCTCAGTCCCTCTTTCATATTCATCTACATAGTTTTGCTTGAAAGGAGGTTTGATTTGCTGGTAATTTTCTCTTTGTCTGATTTGAGGAGGATCTCTTATGAAGTTTTGGTTTCTTTTTTTGTTTGAGGGTTTTTTTTATTTTTCCTAGGAGATGCTCTTTCATTTAAGTTAATTCTCTCCATCATCCTTTCCATTGTCCTAACTAGGCTGTCAATTTTAGGATCAGATGTGGAGGCCATAGGTTCCTCTTTGTATGTAACCCTCTCCTCTGTTCTCATTCTCACCCTTTTAGCAATTAGATTCGCTTCTACAATTATTTCTCCCCTTTGCATGTATTCTAGGGTAAGGGGATCTCTTTATCTTAATTGGTAAGCCATTTCCGGATCAAATCCATATGGAAACTTTACTAGGGCTAGGCCTTGTGGGGGTTTCATATGGGGAGGGAGTGCATTATGTACACTATTGAACCTAGTGCAGTAGTCTTGAATGCTTTCCCCAACATTTCTCTTAAGTTTATCATTCTCTGATAGGATTTGAAGAGGATTTTTCTTAATCTCCCACTTGCTTATGAATGTTTGATAAAGGGAAGGGAGATCATGAATGCTATTATGGGTTAAGTTCTCGAACAATTTCTTTGCTTCTCCCCCTAAAATTTGGGCAAACATTCTCATTTTTATGATCTCCTCTTCTATTTCTTGGTAGTCAAAATCATCATTCATCTTCTCTACATGTTGTTAGGCAATTGTAGAATCAATCCCATTAAAGTGACAGATTTTAGATTGATAGTATTGTGGCACAGGAAGTAAAGTTTGTGGTAATACCAGGTGGGCATACCATGCTAGCATGATGGAAGGTAATGGAACCCAAGGAGGATTTACAATAGGAGGGTTTGTGAGTGGAGGTGGAGGATGAAATGGAGTGGTTTGCACAGTGTATGTATGAGTGGGGGTAGCAGATGTACTTGGAATAGCTAGCTAATATTGAGCAGATTTGGACTGAAAAGAGTCAGAGTGTTGGAGAAGTTGAAAATCAGGAGGAGTGGAAGGAGAGGCTTCTCTACTAGGACTCTGCTGTAAGCTTGTAGGCTCAAGTTCTGTTTGGTCTATCTAACTTTGAGACACAGTTCTGAATAGGCTTCTTCTATTGTGTAAGTAAACTTGGGTATCTTGCAAGGATGTAAGGTTTTCAGGAAAAGAACTTTCTTTGTGAATTGGTATAACAATAGCTGGGTCTTCAATCCTAGAAGTTTTTCTTAAGATTATTTCTGGGTGATCAACTATAGTAGGAGGGTTTGGGTCAGGGTGAGATCTGGTGCTGATCCTCTGTGAAGCCAGATTTCAGACCCACAGTAAAGAGAGGCTCAAATGTTGTAAGGGTTTTGAAAAGTAGACCTATCTGAAATATTACTGAATTCATACAGTATGTGGATGGGTTTTATACTATTAGGATTGATTAGTACTGTTATCACTCAGGTTTTCCTTGAAGTTGTGGAAAAGGAAAGTATACCCGAGGTAGCCACAAACCAACCTTCAGATGTAGAATCTAGCCAATCTGCATCTAGAGAGGGCTCTCTCTTTATAATTTATCTTTGTTCTTAGAAGGTTTTAGGCTAGTTATAGATCCAAGAGTTTGATTGAAAATGGTGGAATTCGCCAACTAAGTGCAAGGTTGAATATTTTCAGGCCATTGGGCTATGGAGCTAAAGGATGAATTTACTGGATTTCTATTCTACACACAAGATGGCTTTGCAGGGCAAGATAGCCAAACAGAGAACAATCCTTAAAATTTAAAGTGTATGCAATGGGTTTGAAGGGATGAAAGGAAGTTAAAAATCTTTCACCATGTTCAAAAGAAAGAAATGAAATGATTACAAATAAAGAGCAGTGAAGAATTCTTTATTATAGTAATCAAAATGTTTTAAATTAGCGAAGCAAGAGCAATTAAGAATTCGTTGCTTATAACTAATTTAGAGGAAAACATCTAGAATAATCACAACTGAACTAAGAGTACAATTAAGTAAATTTTGAGTTATTCTTTTATGTCAAGTATTCAGAAATGGACACAATGATATTATAAACAAATATAAAACTTAAGACATAGGATAGAAAGACTTATTGAATTGCAGTGAGACACATGAATCCTACAAAAAGTCCTGAGCTTCAAATTGTCATCCAGCAAGCCACAAATAAATTTCTCCAAAACGCTTTTATTCCCAAAAACATCAATGTCACAGCGAAGTCATAGAATCCACACTCAATACTTGATTCGAGGGTTTATTTATCAAAAAAATGATTTAAAATATCTCACACTAACCTAGAAAATAATCGAGGGTGACTAATGAATAAGTTACAATAAAAAGGAGATAGATGGTCTCGTAGATAGGACAAAAAGTAACTGCTGGTGTAATGTTTCCTCCCTTTGTGGATGTGCTGGAGGCAGGTCCTACAATAGGGCTTGATGCTGTCCTTTTGAGTAATTATTTTTTACTGCCTTGCTTTTCTGATATTCTTCGTTTCTACTGATACTCTTTCAAATGCCTAACTGATACTCTTTAACCTTTTCTCATCTATTTATCCTTTACATGATAGTAAAAGGAAAAATTCTATACCCGAAGATAAATTTCAAAAAATTTCCAATAGGTCTTCCCACCATTTGTCTTCTGCTATTATGGTTCTTTTGAGCTTTATCAATGTTTCATCGGCCTCTGTGTATCTGAAGAAATTGGGCCGATTAGGGAACAAATACCTTATTTCATGCTCAAGATGAAACCAATTCTTTAACGTGTCGTAGAGATTCTTCCCTGTTGGCAATGTTGATTCTGATGAGCTGGTAGAGGAACATGTGACGTTGTGAGCATGTATGTCCAATTTGTTAACATAAGTTTCCAATTCCATTACTTTGTCTTCTGAGAGCATCGGACTGGGCAACCCACTGGCTAATATAACATTGAACCTTTCCTTAAATGCACTAATTTCTTCCTGAATATCTGAGCATCTTCTTTCCAGATTTTTCATAAGAGTTCTCTTGGTAAAAACTATTTTTATTTCTAAAATAGTACATGTCCTGTCCTCAATTCCAAGCTCTGCAAGTTGTTGCTTGGTCTGGGTGTTCAAAAACTGTATAAGTTGATTTTCTTGCTCAGGTTTGTCCTTTAATTCTTCTCTTGTCTTGGCAATTTCTCCCATAGCTACTTTGACCAACTCATTTTGTTCAAAGATTATTTGAACAAAGGACCAAATACTCTTTATTGAATCAATGATATTATTCCAAAGAATTTTATTTACTTCCCTCAAAGGCTTTTCTAATGAGAGATCTTTTTCTAAAGCCTTAACCAATTTTTCCAGCCTTTTAATTTCCCTTGTATTATCAGCAACAGTCTTTTTTGACATATCGTATTTTTGTTCCAAATTGGTGAGCTGCAATTTTGTAGACTGAAGTTATGTGACTATGAGTTTTAAACTTTCCATTTGTTTTACTAATTCATAAGAACTTAAGCTAGAAGTGTTCACCTGTAATGGATCTGTTTGTTGGTCTGCTGCTATTGTACCTGTACCTGTTGTAGATGTCTGCATGATATCTTGGTTTTCTTTTAATGCCTGCTCCAGTTCTTTCTCTGTTTCACTTAGTTGCTCAGTCATTTTCAGGAGCAACTCCATCATTTCTTCTTGTGAATTTTCTTTCAAAACTTCTTGAGTTTGGGGATGCCTTGAGGCTGGCAATTTCAATTGCTTTCTCAGTGCAGCAATATCATCATCCTTCTTTCTAATCAGTGCCTCAATGTTTTTTAAATATTTGGGATTATGACCCAAACTGATGATTATTTCTTCTAGAGATTTTATTCTGTTATCTTTTTCCTGAGAAGAAGCTTTCTACATTTGCAAATGGGTATTTGTATTATTTAAAGAATCTTGCAATCTATGGGCTACCATTGCTTTATCAGTAAGAGTGGAATATATCATTTCCCCAGTTTGTTTATGTAATTCTATTTGGTCTAATGGATGAATGTCTTTTGCTAGGACCTCAAAATTGGTCCTAATGTAAGCAGATGTTGTCTTGGGCTTTGCCACTTTGGATTTAAAATGGCTCATCATCATTTTTCCTTGTTGAATGTCAAAATCTGACATCAATCTTTCTTGATTGTGTGGATCCATTCTAAGATACTGATCATATACCTGCATCCTCCATGGGTCATTCTTGGCTTTTATATTAACGAAAGTCTTCTTTATATCACCTGCATCTGTCTTTGGCTATTTAAAGGAAGATACTTCAGTGCTCAACTGTTTTTGTAATTCCTTTCCTTTATGACCTGTGTGTGTTTCACTAACTGAACCAGTTAGTTGACTATCCTCTCTTTCATCATCAAACATTTCATCTATAGATTCCACTTCTGGAAGTGGATTCAATTTTTGCTTTTTAGCCTGGTGTTGTTGTGAAGATTCTCTGGGAGGAGTGGGATCTGCAACCTGTCTTTTCTTGCCTATTTCCATATTAGATGGAGTCTGCAATTCTGAAACCTCAGGATGATTAACTTGAACAGGGGAAACCTGTGTTTGATCTGGTGCCTTGGAGGTTTGAGGCTTTTCTGTCATAATGAAAGTTTCAATGACTTGTACCTCAGGTTCTTTTCCTTTTGCTTTAGACTCAACTGCAATTGATGGACTGATTTCCTGTAATCCTTGTTGAAGATTTCCTGCTGAAGATGTGCCAATATGAGGTAGCTGCACTTGCCCAAAAGATTCTAGGTCAAACTTTTTCTCAAGATCTTTCATAATTTTGTTCATATTGTCTTCTTCATTATCTTGCTCAAATAATGTTCCTTCCATCCACTTGTCTTGATTAGCATATTGTTCTATTTCTTTAATTCTGTGGTGAAAGTAGGGTGCTGGTTTGTTCTTCATTCTTTTGTCATAGATAAAACTGAATGGATAATAAGGAATCAAACGGAAACTCTTTTGTAACTTGAAATGGTTTTGCAATATATTTTCTGCTTCATGTTCAGCATCCCTAGAATTGCATATAAAGGGACCTAACTAACTTTTGATTCTGAGTTGGGCTTTCTTCTTAACATTACAAAAATGAACAACATAAGAATTATTCATTTGCCTGAAATATTCTAAGGAAAAAAGTCTCATGGGCACATATTTAGGCAATTTGAATGGACAAAGTTCACATCCATATATTCTGATTTCTGAATAATTTTGGTATAAATACCAGTCCCTAACTTTGTATGTCCTTGAAAGCTGGAAAGTTTTCTTAATCTCGTTGCTGAGCCTTGGAGGAGCAAGTCCTGTAAACAAGGTAGTTGCAGGATGTATGAAAAGATCAATGAACTCAGCATAAGAATAGGGAGAATTATAGGAACTGTGAGTTATGGCAGAAAAAGATATAACAGATCTAGGGTTTCCCTTGGCATCACACTTTTGAACAAGAAAATGGAACTTCTCTGATTGATAATAGATGATGAGATGGTAAATGACTGAGGAATACTTAAACACTTTCTCATTATCTAGCCTCATGAACTGGTCATGGATTTTATTGGCAATGAAGGATGCAAAGTCATATTTTACAGCAAGAGGCTGTCCAGGAGTGAAGATGGATAATAATACTAGGGTTAATTCATCAACATACTCACTAGTATTAAAACCCAGTACAAAGGATATCATATTCAGGATGAGCTTGCCTAAATTAGTAAAATAAGCAAAACCATAGGGAGGAGGGCCCTTAGGTTGATGTTTAGGTAACATAAAGTTCTGGCAAATGCATTTCAATTTTTCTTGGGACAATTGAGTAGACTTTTCAAGTAGTTCTTCCATGGACAAGGGAGTAAGGTTTTGATCAGGTTCAAAATGGAGCATTGTATTGATAGCTTGAGGAGTAATGGGGAAAAGGATACTTTGATCCGGGGATAACACTGCTCTTTGAGTTGGATCATAATTGGAATGACAGTAGTGGATAATTTCTGGGAAAATACGGACTGACGGGATGAGATATCTTGGGAAATTGGATTCCCATAACCCAATGACATCCAAACCTTTCGAATAATCATCTCTGCAGCGACAATAACTTCGAAGGGGACTTTCATCGAACACTAAGTCTTTAATCTGAAAGTCTTTATCCACTAATGGCAAGTATTCCAATTCTCTGTGGGGGGTGTTTACTGGGGCTACACTCAGAGCTACCGGGACTTCCATTTTGGTTCTTGTGTATTCAAACAGGAAATTTCGGGGTTTTTTCACAGAAATGGGCGTAATTACAGTTTTGAAAGTATTCTTTTAGTTGCAGGAACTAAAACAGACCAATATAAAACTTCTTTTCAGATTATGGCTTGAATTTAACACTGGAATGCGGATTTTTTACAGAGTTCCAGTAGGAAAATGGATAAATACCCGTTTTATGGAGAACTTCGAAATTAACAGGCACTGGTTAATGGCGGGTGAATGCTCGGGTACTGGTATAACAATGGCATTCCGTAATTTTGGTTGACGGCGACTTTAAACAGTGTAATTTTTGAATTTTTCAGTGGAGGGCGCAATCGCTTTCAACAGAGAAAATGACAGAAAATACACAGAATTTTGTTTTATTTACAAAGTCAATAGGGATTTTTTGATTTTTTTGAGGATGACGTCATTATTATACGGGAGGACACGTCATCGGGGTTGGGTGGTAAGTAGTAATTTCCGCACCACTTTTGGGGGTTGGCAGTTTTTTGTGAGATGGGAGCGATTCCATTCAGAGATCAACACGTGGCTGGTGCACTGTTTCGAAACCACCGTGATCCCGCGCGTTAATGATCGGACGATGGATGGCTAGCAGAATTACAGCGGGCCGTTGATCTGGGAATGGGCGCTCGAACGGGTGATATGACGTGAAGATGGCGAGGGATTTAACGTGCGGGCCCAAAAGAATTATTGTTTAATTAAATATTCCGGGCGGCTTCTAATTGGTTGGAGGTCCGGTTATTAATTAATCCAAATGATTAATTAATTCCTTGGTATAGTGAATGATCGGGGTGCAGCGAGACTATGGTTTTTTATTTATTTATTTATGTTTTTTTGTTTTAAACATATAATATATGTTTAAACTTTGTTTTTCGCATATTTTATATTATATGGTGATAAATAAATGTGATTTATTAACCATAGGGGCGGGGATAGTATCTATAGGTATATTTTAGCCAAAGGGTTTTTATTGTGGGATTTTTATTTAAAAAGGGATTAAATAAAATTTGGCCAAAACTTAGAATAAATGGGTTTTTGGGTTATTATTATAAAAGGGAATTATAGATAATAGGATGAGGTATTTCAATAAGGATTTAATAAATAAATCAGATGTTAATATGACAAAGGGACAAAGAAAACTCAAAATACTTTACACAATTAAGCAAGTGAAGATTTCTGAAGTAAATTGTATCATCTCAACTTCAACACTTAAACATAGAATGGTAAGCAATTTTGAGGGATTATTATGGAATTTTGCGTGATTTTCCTAAGTAAAATGGGATTTTACTTAGGAAAATATTTAAAGTGAATAAGTGTAATGATGAATAATCTCAAGTACTAAGGTTTTTTCAATTATTGGGCCGAGGGTCCAGTCCCTCCAAAAGTCAAGGAAATGCCTTGAGCCCCTTTAATCTTCAAATTCCTTAGCACTTTGGGGAAATTAGTAAAACTCTTAGGGAGAAAGTGATGTGGGAAGTTAATGATTTTGACTTTGCCTTCTGTGAAATACTTCCAATGTATTTTCTACTTCAGCACTTGTGATGAAAGTTAAAGATCAAACACATTTAGCACCATCATTCATCATATGAAACTTTGCAGCACCATCTACCTACCCTATCTACTTTACACTACCATTTTATCTTCTTTATTAGGGTGCACTTAGACTAGAAAACCCTTATCAATCTTCTTTTCTTTTACAAGGAAAATCTATCTAATTCTACCCTTATTACATCCAAGGGCTCAGATTAAACTGTTGAGCACCTTTTATTAACTCTACCTATCTACTTATCTGCCAAGATTAAACTGTTTGGTCAGATATTTATTCTCTATTCTACAACATGAAATTGAAACATGAACGAGTCAAGTTTAAACAGTTTGACTTTTCATAAATTGTGGCAAAAGTTTGACAAGCTGCACACAATTGCTTATTTACAAAAAATGAAATAGCAGTGGCATTTGGACTTGCACACTTTCCTTGGTCTATTTTGTTTTGGGTTCATTTCTTTCACTTTTTTGACCATTTTATTCTTTTTACCCTTTGATTTTTCTTTTAGGGTATACCCTCTTTACATTTTTTAAATTTTTGATTTTTTGATTTTTCAAGAATATGGAACACCTTTGCTCAAGAAAAAGGTTTGAACATATTGCATAGTTCAATAATACAATCATGAAAAATGACACCTATTGGTATAGGATTCTGACACTGGCTCCACTTGGGGATGGCTTTTCCTGGTGAAAAGTCAAGAAGAGCAGGTCAGTTGCCTCAAAATGTCTTCAAACTGAATCATGTAATCTCCTTCTTCTGTTGGCTTTATTGTATATATGATAGTGAAACTTTTGAAGCTTAGGGCCTTCACTTCGGGCTTCAACTCCAAGAAGTCACCATCCAATCAAAACTGATGCATTAGAAAAGAATATATTATATACAAGTTAGAAAAAATCAGAACATCCTAGTAAATAGGATCAAAATAGTGCTTTAGCATTCGACCATTGACTGGTCCTTCCTCAGCTTCTGAATTGTCCAAATTCTTCAAAAAGTATGTGTTGTTTCCCTGTAAAGCATGTATGATGTAAGGTACTTTCCATAAGAAATAAAATTTCCCATGTTTCCCTTTATCTTCCCTTCTTGAATCCCATATTAGAACCTTATCTCCTAGTTGAAAATATTCTGCTTTAGTTCTTTTTTCAAACATTTTCTTTAACTTTTCCTGCAAGACTTGGGATCGTTGATACACTTCTTCTCTGGTTTGCTGCAAGTGAATTTTTTAGTTAATTCTTCTCTGAATATCATTTGGTTCTGCTTGAGCCTCCTGAAGTAACTTCATAACAGGAATTCCTAAAGATGATGGGAATCTTGCCTCAATGCCATAAACTAATTCATATGTACTGGTCCCAATTGATTTCTTAGTTGTAAGTCTATCTGCCCACAATGCATTGGTAAGTTTCTTATGCCAGTTCTTTTTATTTTCCTCCAATAATTTTTTAATGATATTGATAAGGCTTTTATTGGAGGATTCTGCCAGTCCATTACCCTGGGGGTAATAGGCTGTTGAATGGCCTAAAGTGATGTGATATTTATTGCAGAAACTAATCATTTTCTTAGACTTAAATGCAGCAGCATTATCTGTTATAATTTTCTCTAGACAGCCAGATCTTGAAAGTATATTGGTTTCTAAAAACCCTATAATTACAGAATCATTGGCTTGTCTGCATGGGATAGCTTCAATCCATTTAGTAAAGTAATCTGTGGCAGTAAGAATCCATCTATGTTTCCCAGAAGAAGAGGGATGAATTTCTCCAATAAAATCTAATCCCCATTGTTGAAAGGGTCTTTCTGTGGAAATTGGTTTTAATGGTAAAGGCAACAACTTTATTTTACCCTCAAAGATCTGACACTTATGACAAGTTGCTACAAATTTCTTAACATCTGAAAACAAGGTTGGCCAGTAAAAACTAGCCCTTAAAATTTTATCTGCAGTTGACTTCCAGTAGAGGTGTCCACCACAATCCCCTGCATGAAATTCATTAAGTACCTTGTCAGTTTCATATTTCAATAAACAATTTAATAGGATTCCATCATGATTCTTCCAAAAGAGAGCACTATCTAAAATACAATATTTTAAAGATGTCATTTTCAAAAATCTTTGTTTCGTTCTGGACAACCCTGGAGGAGCTTGCAGGTTTAACAAAACATAAATAATATCAGTGTAACAGGGTGAGTCTAAGAAGGTTTGACTGATCTGTGGAGTCGCCATCTCCTATTCGTCATCCAGTTCGTTGATGTCCAAGGCTTGGCAATTAGTTTCAGTCATGAGTTGAGCCAAACCTTGAGCTTTTATGAGTTTTGTTGGTTTAATCTCAATATCATATTCTAATATGGTAGCTATCCACTTACCTCTTTTTCCTTCAATACCATCTTGAGTCAAGATGTCTTTAACGACAACATTAGGTACATAAGATATCACATGAGAATATAATATATAAACTCTGAAATCTTTAATTTCTTTCACAAGTGCAAAAGCCTGTTTCTCCATGATATTGTATTTCAAAGATGCATCTCTAAGTTCTTTACTGAAAAAGGCTATTGGTTTTTCACATCCCTGATCATCCTTTTGTAGTAAAACAGCTGCAATTGTATGTTCAGAAGCAAATGAAAAAATAATGAAATCTCCATCAAACTTTGGACTGGTAAGAACTGGTGTTCTTGTTAAAGCCATTTTGATTTCTTCAAATGATTGCTTGGCTTCTACAGTCCAATCAATGCTTGAATATTCTTTAAGCATGTTAGTAAGCAATCTAAGTAATTTAGCTAAACTAGAAATAAATCTTCTCAAGAAATTGATCTTTCCTACGAAAGCTTGAAGTTCTTTTATGTTTCTGGGATGAGGTATCTACAAAATTGCTTGTATTCTTTCAGGGTCAATTCTAATTCCATATTTAGAAATAATGTGACCTAGGAGCTTTCCTTCTTCCAAACCAAACAATAAATTTTTAGGATTTAAAGAAATACCATATTTTCTGCACTTTATAAACACTTGCCTTAGATGATCTAAATGTTGCTGATCTGTTTTGGAAAAAACTGTTAAATCATCTAGATAAATTACCAAAAAATCATGTATTTCTTTAGCAAAAGCAATGTCCATTGCTCTTTGAAATGTGGCTCCTGCATTCTTAAGTCCAAATGGGATCTTGACATATTTAAAAGTACCCCATGGTGTTGTAAATGTTGTTTTTTCTTGATCATCAGGATGAACCAGAATCTGGTTATACCCTGAAAATTCATCCAGAAGAGATATCCTTGAAGATCCCACTACCCTTTGTAGGATATGATCCATTTTAGGCAAAGGATAGTTATCTTTTAAAGAAACTTTATTCAAATTTCTCAAATCGACACACAGTCTAATCTCACCAGTCTGTTTTCTTGTTGGTACTAAATTAGAAACCCATTCTGAGAACCTAATAGGAGCTATAATTCCTGCTTCATACATTCTTTTAATTTCCTTTTCAATTGAAGGTAATAAAACATAATTGATCCTTCTAAGTTTCTGTTTGAAAGGTTTCTGATCTAGTTTCAAAGGTATTGTATGTTGAATGATTGATGTATCATATGATTTAAGATCTTTATAACTCCAGGCAAAAACATCCTGGAATTCTTTTAAGAGTTCAATATATTTAACCTTTTGATCTTTTGGCAGAGATTTGGATAACTTAACCATTTTAGGATTTTCTGGGGTTCCTAGGTTGCATTCTTCAATATCAGCCTTAACAGGTTCCATTTTGGGTTTAAATGGAATGTCATTTGAGTCAAAAATATCTTCCAAAGGAGTTAATCCTTTGGGTAAATGATTATCTTTCAGATTAATGATTTCAGTTTCATCTTCTATGATCTCATCGAATTCCATTTGTTTCAAACCTTGCATTTCTTTTTCAGTGAATTTGGTTGGGTGAAGCATATTAATTGCAGTCTCTTCAGAAATATTTGTTTCTTGTTCATGTACTTGATCAGATTCATTGATTTTTATGTCTTCATCTATATTACTGTTAGAAAACTCATTTTCTAGTGTCAAAAAACTATTGATCTGATTGTTATTTACAAATACTTGCCAATTCATTAGATTATCCGGTATAGCAGGTCTATGTCTAATCTCAGCTGTGAACTGATGATTAGGTCCAAAAGGAAATTTACATGTGCTAGCGAACATTGCAAGACTGTGAGCATGCAAATTTTGTTTCCTGGGAATCTTGGCAAGTTGGGCTTGTAGAAAAGTGTTGAGAATTTCCACAACTGTTTCTCTGTATTGTTTCAATCTAGGATCTTTGGTTGAACATTCACCATTAATCTGTTGAATAATTAATTCAGAGTCTCCTATAATTGATACCCTAATTGCTCCTAACTTTTTGACATGTTTAAGCCCTAGCAAAAGGGCTTCGTACTCAGCCATGTTGTTAGTGCATTTAAAATTCAATCTATAAGAATGACCTTCGGCATGATCATTTTCAACATTATGTAACCAAATTCCAGCCCCTGCTCCTAACTTTTTTACTGAGCCATCAAATTCTAAATGCCATAGAATTTCATGTTCATAATCTTCATCAACTTTTTTAACATGTTTCTTAACAGGAGCTAGTTTTTTAGTTCTTTCTGGTATCTCTTGATTTTCTGGTGTTTCTTTGTCTTCGGAAATTTCTTCGATCTAAACAGTGGATTTATTTGTAGTTTCTATTTTAGGTGCTTCTAGCTCAGTAGGAAGGTCCATTTCAGCGTTGTAAAGGATGAATGAGTCCATATCAGAATGTAATGAATAGACAGGAAAGTTTTCAGGCTTCTCATGGCTACTCACCAAGTACTTCATCAAGGTCTCTCTATATAATCTTTTAGGTTGACCAAATACCGAAATAGTGGCATATGACATGTCTAGTTGAATAGATCCTCCAAGTTTAGCACCCCAGGATCTAGACAACAACATACCATATTTAGGAGGAATATCAGCCACTACTATATCCATCAAAACAGACTTCGCAGGATATTGCACCAAAGTAACACACAAATATTTAATCAAACCTAAACATCTTACCTGACTAGAATCAAAGGAAAACAAATCTTTATACGGTCTGGTAATGTCTAAATTTAATCTTTCCATCACAACTTTTGGCATCAAATTGTGGGATGCTCCGGAATCAAGCATAGCATTGTGGAGTATTTTGTCATGAATGTTCAGGCTCACATAAAATGGAGGAGTTCCTCCACTTTCTGGTTTGCCATTTACCTCAGGGCCAAAAAGGAGTTTGGGTTGATCATCAAGAATATTCACTGAATCATCCATTCCAGTAATGTTAATGTTAAGGGATTTGCTGATTTGACTTCTATAGACATCATGTTTAGCCAATTCTGATAAAGGAACAACTATCTTTAGTTTGCCTATTTCAGCCTCTAGATTGAAAGGTTTTTCTCTTTGAGCTCTAGTGTTCTGGATAGTTGGGTTTTCTCTATTTTTTGGGTCTTCAACGTTTTTCTCTTTTTCATGAGTGGAAGTATGATTTTAAGGTGTTTTTGAACTAACTTCTACTGGTTCTTCTACGTTTCCTACAGGAGGAAAAGTATTAGATTGTTGTTTATTGTTTGGTTGGTTGTTAGACACATCTTCAATTATTGGATTTGAGGGGTTAGGAGTTGTCCTAGACAGAATTTGTACAGGGGAATGTTTTGTACAGGAGGGATGTTAACTTTACCTTTGACATTTTGTTTTACAACTTTCTGTTTGCTATTCTCTGGCACATCAATCTGTCTTCTTCTCAAATTATACTGTTTATGAACCTCATAAATTGTTGTGTCATAGCCTTCTTTAAAATCAAAAGTCTCTCCTGAATGAGTTTGAAATGTTTCAAGGATGTGATTCTCTTGATCATCCTGAGATAGGAAAACTTCTGTTTCATTTTTGTCCTCAGTTACGTTATTTATTTCAACATCCTCAGTAGGTTCTTCAGAAGTTGAACCTTCAACAAAATTTTCTTGGAAAGATGGCCTGATATTTTGGTCAGGGACATTCTTCCCAATGTTTTGGTTCTGATTTCTTCTAAATTTTGGGTTTCTCACAAAATTTTGATTATCACCGGAAGACTTTATTTCGATTGTCTCCACTCTGTCTCCTAATCTTTCCATACCTTTGATGATTGCATCCAGCTTTCTTTCAAAAGCTGAAGGTTCTTCATTCATAGGCATTCTTCTTTCGACCCTAGCTCTGGCTCGTTTTTCTATGAGGTCTGCTTCCACACTAACCACTATGCTTTGCATCTCTTATAGGGTTTGGGGGGCCCTTTCCCTAAGAGAATATGCTATGTCCGAGTCAAAACCATCAGGAAATTTAACCAATACTGAGTCCGGAGGTGGTCTAAGGTTTTGAGGAACCGCGTTATAGGCTTCATTAAATCTGATGATGTAATCTTGTACTGTTTCATTAGGTCCTCTTTTCAATTTTCCAAAGTCAGATAGGATCTGAAGAGGGTATTTTTTCTTCTCCCATCTATTTAAAAATGACCTATACAAAGCTGGTAAATCAACAATGTTGTTTGGAGCTTGGACCCTAAACTATGTCCTGACTTCTCCAGTAAGACTTTGAACAAAAATTCTCATTCGGACATCATCAATGTCAATTTCATAAAATTCAAAGTAATCATACATCCTTTTGGTATGTTGTTGAGCTGTGTAAGTCCCTGAACCGTCAAAAGGTGTGATCTTACTCTGATAATCCTGAGGCAAAGCAGCAGGGTTGGCTGGAAACTGTAACGGAGCATATCTATTGGCCATTGGAAGGTGTAATGGAATAACAGGTGGTGGTGGTCTGGGTGGAGGAGTAGAAGGAGTGGCTGGGGTTTGAAAAGTTTGAGGAAAGGTAGCTGAGCTTGGGGAACCTTCAGTAATTACAGAAATGTTTGAACTTTCTTCAAAGGTCTGTTCAGATTGAATAGAGTCTTGTAACTGTCTGTCAAGATGATATGAAAATAATCACAATTGTAAATCTTCATGAAACAGTGGGTCTGGAACAAGCTTAGACAATTCAGATTCAGAAAAATTCACAAACAGAGAAGTTTCAAATCGCTCGTCAAAAGGGATTTCGTCAAAATATATAATCTTTACAGGACATGACTGTGATCTAGAAAGAGAGCTGGAACTTCCAGAACTCTCTTGACTTCCTCTTTCAGAACTTTCTTGATTTCCTTGTCTTCTAAGAATCCTAGGAATCAGATTTGGATTTTCAAATATCAGTGGTGGATTAGGGTCAGGATTTGACCTAGTATGACGAATCCTTTCTGAAGCCAGTTTTCCTAGATGATATATGTTTTTGGATTTTTGGTTTTAATTGAAATGAAAGTACAACTTCTACAAATTCTTCAAGAAATAATGATTTTTGATTAAAATTTTCTCAAAGATTTATTGAACTAGAGAGTCTGATTAAACATTTGAACTAAGGTTCAGAGTATAAGCTAAATCAGAGATAGGCTGAAGCAGCTTTTATTTACTATGAATTTGCAAAGAAAAAGCATTTCAAAGGCTACCTGGCTGATCTTCAGACTCTGTCTATAGCTTATACGTGAACAATATTAACAATAAAAATGATTCAGGCTCCCCAGTTTGGTCGCCACTATGTTATCACTCAGGTTTTTCTTGAAGTTGTGGAAAAGGAAAGTATACCCGAGGTAACCAAAAACCAACCTTCAGATGCAGAATCTAGCCATTCTGCATCCAAAGAGGGCTCTCTCTTTATAATTTATCTTTGTTCTTAGAAGGTTTTAGGCTAGTTATAGATCCAAGAGTTTGATTGAAAATGGTGGAATTCGCCAACTAAGGGCAAGGTTGAATATTTTCAGGCCATTGGGCTATGGAGTCAAAGGATGGCTTTACTGGATTTCTGTTCTACACACAAGATGGCTTTGCAGGGCAAGATAGCCAAACAGAGAAAAATCCTTAAAATTTAAAGTGGATGGAATGGGTTTGAAGGGATGAAAGGCAGTTAAGAATCTTTCACCATGTTCAAAAGAAAGAAATGAAATGATTACAAATAAAGAGAAATGAAGAATTATTTATTATAGTAATCAAAATGTTTTAAATTAGCGAAGCAAGAGCAATTAAGAATTCGTTGCTTATAACTAATTTAGAGGAAAACATCTAGAATAATCGCAACTGAACTTAGAGTAAAATTAAGTAAATTCTGAGTTATTCTTTTATGTCAAGTATTCAGAAATGGACACAATGATATTATAAACAAATATAAAACTTAAGACATAGGATAGAAAGACTTATTGAACTACAGTTAGACACATGAATCCTGCAAAAAGTCCTGAGCTTCAAATTGTCATCCAGCAAGCCACAAATAAATTTCTCCAAAACGATTTTATTCCCAAAAACATCAATGTCACAGCGAAGTCATAGAATCCACACTCAATACCTGATTCGAGGGTTTGTTTATACAAAAAATTATTTAAAATATCTCACACTAACCTAGCAAATAATCTAGGGTGACTAATGAATAAGTTATAATAAAAAGGAGACAGATGGTCTCGTAGATAGGACAAAAAGTAACTGCTGATGTGCTGTTTCCTCCCTTTGTGGATGTGTTGGAGGCAGGTCCTACAATAGGGCTTGATGCTATCCTTTTGAGTAATTATTTTTTACTACCTTGCTTGTCTGATACTCTTCGTTTCTACTGATACTCTTTCAACTGCCTAACTGATACTCTTTAACATTTGCTCATATATTTATCCTTTACATGATAGTAAAAGGAAAAATTCTCTACCCGAAGATAAATTTCACAAAATTTCCAGTAGGTCTTCCCACCATTTGTCTTCTGCTATTACGGTTCTTTTTAGCTTTCTCAATGTTTCATCGGCCTCTGTGTATCTGAAGAAATTGGGCCGATTAGGGAACAAATACCTTATTTCATGCTCAAGATGAAACAAATTCTTTAACCTGTCGTAGAGATTCTTCCCTGTTGGCAATGTTGATTCTGATGAGCTGGTAGAGGAACATGTGATTTTGTGAGCATGTATGTCCAATTTGTTAACATAAGTTTCCAATTCCATTACTTTGTCTTCTGAGAGCATCGGACTGGGAAACCCACTGGCTAATAAAACATTGAACCTTTCCTTAAATGCACTAATTTCTTCCTGAATATCTGAGCATCTTCTTTCCATATTTTGCATAAGATTTCTCTTGGTAAAAATTATTTTTATTTCTAAAATAGTACCTGTCCTGTCCTCAATTCCAAGCTCTGCAAGTTGTTGCTTGGTCTGGGTGTTCAAAAACTGTATAAGTTGATTTGCTTGCTCAGGTCTGTCCTTTAATTCTTCTCTTGTTTTGGCAATTTCTCCCATAGCTACTTTGACCAAGTCATTTTGTTCAAATATTATTTGAACAAAGGACCAAATACTCTTTATTGAATCAATGATATTATTCCAAATAATTTCATTTATTTCCCTCAAAGGATTTTCTAATGAGAGATCTTTTTCTAAAGCCTTAACCAATTTTTCCAGCCTTTTAATTTCCCTTGTATTATCAACAACAGTCTTTTTTGACATATCATATTTTTGTTCCAAATTGGTGAGCTGCAATTTTTTAGATTGAAGTTCTGTGACTCTAAGTTTTAAACTTTCCATTTCTTTTACTAATTCATCAGAACTTAACCTAGAAATGTTCAACTGTAATGGATCTGTTTGTTGGTTTGCTGCTATTGTACCTGTACCTGTTGTAGATATCTGCATGATATCTTGCTTTTCTTTTAATGCCTGCTCCAGTTCTTTCTCTGTTTCACTTAGTTGCTCAGTCATTTTCAAGAGCAACTCCATCATTTCTTCTTGTGAATTTTCTTTCAAAACTTCTTGAGTTTGGGGATGCCTTGAGGCTGGAAATTTCAATTGCTTTCTCAGTGCAGCAATATCATCATCCTTATTTTTAATCAGTGCCTCAATGCTTTTTACATCTTTGGGATTATGACCCAAACTGATGATTGTTTCTTCCAGAGATTTTATTCTGTTATCTTTTTCCTGAGAAGAAGCTTTCTCAATTTTCAACTGGGTATTTGTATTATTTAAAGAATCTTGCAATCTATGGGCTGCCATTGCTTTATCAGTAAGAGTGGAATATATCATTTCCCCAGTTTTTTTATCTAATTCTATTTGGTCTAATGGATGAATGTCTTTTTCTAGGACCTCAAAATTGGTCCTAATGTAATCAGATGCTATCTTGGGCTTTGGCACTTTGGATTTAAAATGGCTCATCATCATTTTTCCTTGTTGAATATCAAAAGATGACATCAATCTTTCTTGATTATGTGGATCCATTCTAAGATACTGATCATATACCTACATCCTCCATGGGTCATTCTTGGCTTTTATATTAATGAAAGTCTTCTTTATATCACCTGCATCTGTCTTTGGCTGTTTAAAGGAAGATACTTCAGTGCTCAACTGTTTTTGTAATTCCTTTCCTTTATGACCTGTGTGTGTTTCACTAACTGAACCAGTTAGTTGACTATCCTCTCTTTCATCATCAAACATTTCATCTATAGATTCCACTTCTGGAAGTGGATTCAGTTTCTGCTTTTTAACCTGGTGTTGTTGTGAATATTCTTTGGGAGGAGTGGGATCTGCAACCTGTATTTTCTTGCCTATTTCCATATTAGATGGAGTCTGCAATTCTGAAACCTCGGGATGATTAACTTGAACAGGGGAAACCTGTGTTTGATCTGGTGCCTTGGAGGTTTGAGGCTTTTCTGTCATAATGAAAGTTTCAATGACTTGTACCTCAGGTTCTTTTCCTTTGCCTTTAGATTCAACTGCAATTGATGGACTGATTTCCTGTAATCCTTGTTGAAGATTTCCTGCTGAAGATGTGCCAACATGAGGTACCTGTACTTGCCCAAAAGATTCTAGGTCAAACTTTTTCTTAAGATATTTCATAATTTTGTTCATATTGTCTTCTTCATTATCTTGCTCAACTAGTGTTCCTTCCATCCACTCGTCTTGATTAGCATATTGTTATATTTCTGGAATTCTGTGGTGAAAGTAGGGTGCTGATTTGTTCTTCATTCTTTTGTCACGGATAAAACTGAATGGATCATAAGGAATCAAACTGAAACTCTTTTGTAACTTGAAATGGTTTTGCAATATATTTTCTGCTTCATGTTCAGCATCCCTAGAATTGCATATAAAGGGACCTAACTGACTTTTGATTCTGAGTTGGGCTTTCTTCTTAACATTACAAAAATGAACAACATAAGAATTTTTCATTTGCCTTAAATATTCTAAGGCAAAAAGTCTCATGGGCACATATGTAGGCAATTTGAATGGACAAATTTCACATCCATATATTCTGATTTCTGAATAATTTTGTTATAAATACCAGTCCCCAACTTTGTATGTCCTTGAAAGAAGAAAATTTTTCTTAATCTCGTTGCTGAGCCTTGGAGGAGCAACTCCTGTAAACAAGGTAGTTGCAGGATGTATGAAAAGATCAATGAACTCAGCATAAGAATAGGGAGAATTATAGGAACTGTGAGTTATGGTAGACCAAAATATAACAGATCTAGGGTTTCCCTTGGCATCACACTTTTGAACAAGAAAAGGGAACTTCTCTGATTGATAATAGATGATGAGATGGTAAATGACTGAGGAATACTTAAACACTTTCTCATTATCTAGCCTCATGAACTGGTCATGGATTTTATTGGCAATGAAGGATGCAAAGTCATATTTTACAGCGGGGAGAGAAAGTGTCCGAGAGTGAAAGATGGATAATAATGCTGAGTTAATTCATCAACATACTCACTAGTATTAAAACCGAGTACAAAGGATATCATATTCAGGATGAGCCTGCCTAAATCAGTAAAATAAGCAAAACCATAGGGAGGAGGTCCCTTAGGTTGATGTTCAGGTAACATAAAAGTCTGGCAAATGCATTTCAATTTTTCTTGGGACAGTTGAGTAGATTTTTCAAGCAGTTCTTCCATGGACAAAGGAGTAAGATCTTGATCAGGTTCAAAATGGAGCATTTTATTGATAGCTTGAGGAGTGATGGGGAAAAGGATACTCTGGTCAGGAGAAAACACTGCCCTTTGAGTTGAATCATAGTTGGAGTGACAGTAGTGGATGATTTCTGGGAAAATATAGACTGAGGGGATAAGATATCTCGGGAAATTGGATTCCCACAATCCAATGACATCCAGACCCTGAATAATCATCTCTGCAACGACAATAACTTCGAAGGGGATTTTCATCGAACACTAAGTCTTTAATTTGAAAGTCTTTATCCACTAATGGCAAGTATTCCAATTCTCTGTGAGGGGCGTTTAATGGGGCTACACTCAGGGCTACCGGGACTTCCATTTTGGTTCTTGTGTATTCAAAGTGGAAATTTCAGGGGTTTTTCACAGAACGGGTGCAATTTCAGTTTTGAAAGTATTATTTTAGTTGCAGGAACTAAAACAGACCAATATAAAACTTCTTTTCAGATTATGGCTTGAATTTAACACTGGAATGCGGATTTTTTACAGAGTTCCAGCAGGAAAACGGATAAATACCTGTTTTATGGAAAATGTCGAGATTTACAGGTACTGGTCAATGGCGGATGAATGCTTGGGCACTGGTATAACAATGGCGTTCTGCAATTTTGGTTGACGGCGGCTTAAACAGTGGAATTTTCGAATTTTTCAGTGGAGGGCGCAGTCGCTTTCAACAGAGAAAATGACAGAAAATACACAGAATTTTGTTTTATTTACAAAGTCAATAGGGATTTTTTTATTTTTTCGAGGGTGACGTCATTATTGTATGGGAGGACACGTCACCGGGGTCGGGCGGTAAGCAGTAATTTCCGCACTGCTTTCGGGGGTTGGCGGTTTTTTGTAAGATGGGAGCGATTCCATTCGGAGATCAACACGTGGCTGGTGCACTGTTTCGAAACTACCGTGATCCCGCGCGTTAACGATCGGACAATGGATGGCTAGTGGCATTACAGCGGGCCGTTGATTCGGGAATGGGCGATCGGACGGGTGATATTACGTGAAGATGGTGAGGGATTTAACGTGCGGGCCCAAAAGAATTATTGTTTAATTAAATATTCCGGGCAGCTTCTGATTGGTTGGAGGTCCGGTTATTAATTAATCCAAATGATTAATTAATTCCTTGGTATAGTGAATGATCGGGGTGCAGCGAGACTATGGTTTTTTATTTATGTTTTTTCGTTTTAAACATATAATATATGTTTAAACTTTGTTTTTTCGCATATTTTATATTATATGGTGATGAATAAATGTGATTTATTAACTATAGGGGTTGTGATAGTATCTATAGGTATATTTTAGCCAAAGGGTTTTTATTGTGGGATTTTTATTTAAAAAGGGATTAAATAAACTTTGGCCAAAACTTAGAATAAATGGGTTTTTGGGTTATTATTATAAAATGGGATTATAGATAATAGGATAAGGTATTTCAATAAGGATTTAATAAATAAATCAGATGTTAATATGACAAAGGGACAAGGAAAACTCAAAATACTTTACACAACTAAGCAAGTGAAGATTTCTGAAGTAAATTGTATCATCTCAACTTCAACACTTAAATTTAGAATAGTAAGTGATTTTGAGGGGATTTTATGAAATATGGCATGATTTTTCTTAAGTAAAATGAGATTTTACTTAGGAAAAGATTTAAAGTGAATAAGTGTAATGATTAATAACTTCAAGTACTTATGTCTTTTTGATCATTAGGCCGAGGGTCCGGTCCCTCCAAAAGTCAAGGAAATGCCTTGAGCCCCTCTAATCTTCAATTTCCTTAGCACTTTGGGGAAATTAGTAAAACTCTTAGGGAGAAAGTGAGATGGGAAATTAATGACTTTGACTTTGCTTTCTGTGAATTTTCCAATGTATATTCTGCTTCAATACTTGTGATGAAAGTTAAAGATCAAACGCATTTAGCACCATCATTCATCATATGAAACTTTGCAACACCATCTACCTACCCTATCTACTTTACACTACCATTTTCTCTTCTTTATTAGGGTGCACTTAGACTTGCAAACCCTTATCAAACTTCTTTTCTTTTACAAGGCAAATCTATCTAATTCTACCCTTATTACATCCAAGGGCTCAGATTAAACTATTGAGCACCTTTTATTAACTCTACCTATCTACTTATCTGCCAAGATTAAACTGTTTGGTCAGATATTTATTCTCTATTCTACAACATGAAATTGAAACATGAATGAGTCAAGTTTAAACAATTTGAATTTTCATAAATTGTGGCAAAAGTTTGACAAGATGCACACAATTGCCTATTTACAAAAAAAGAAATAGCAGTGGCATTTGGACTTGCACACTTTCCTTGGTCTATTTTGTTTGGGGTTCATTTCTTTCACTTTTTTGACCATTTTATTCTTTTTACCCTTTGATTTTTCTTTTAGGGTATACCCTCTTTACATTTTTTAAATTTTTGATTTTTTGATTTTTCAAGAATATGGAACACCTTTGCTCAAGAAAAAGGTTTGAACATATTGCATAGTTCAATAAGACAATCATGAAAAATGACACCTATTGGTATAGGAGACTAACAAGTACATTCCTAGAAGATTCTATGAGGACCAGTGGAGTTAACATGCCTACTGAATACTAGTGGAGTCACTAGGTGGATGATGCTCATTGTTTGAGGATTTTCTTGTTATCCACCATCAACAATTGGATACTAACCTTCAGATATTTTTGGGTTTTCTAAGTTATTTTCATAACATTATGATTTTTAATGAGTGTTGTCCCCACCAGAGTCACCATTATGTTAGTATGGTGAATCAACCAGATACCATTCTTTGCTAACACTTGATTTATCTAAGTTTGACAGGGGATTTGTGAGTTCTTAAGGAATATTTAAGATGTTACTTACTCAGAATCCCCAACGGAGTCGCCATTATGTTAGGTATCTATAATTTTTCAGATTGGCAAGACCAAATAGGAAAGGGTAACATCAAACTAAGTTTGGAGTCCTAGGACCTAGCCTTCCTGGACTTAGAGAGGGCTCTCTCTGTATTTGTGTAAAAGATATGACTTGTATGATTTAGAATGTTGATTTTAGGCTATGTTGACGGGAAAATTTGTCCGGCCAACAGTAGGGGATCTCCCCGGTAGAAAGTCCCAATTAGACCTTAAACCGTTTGGAGTATGGATCCCGTCCGGGGTGTGGGTCCAGCTACCACTTAAGATGACTTCCCTTCGGTCTCAAAAGAACCTGTTTGAACCTGCGGACATACACTTATTCACATGATACAGAATACAAGATTGATGTGTTAAACACGAATCAAACACTATGCGTAGCAAGATTATAGATAAAGCACGTACACCTCAAGAGATGTCATTAGCAACACATCTTTTGCGGGGTAATGCTTGTAAGGTATTCTGATCACAAAAGAAATAGTTCTTTATGATAAGATACCTCTTTACTTTCTGACAGATAAAACGAAATGCTAACAAAATAGTTCATTAACATTCATTACTAGAACAGATGATAAAATGAACATCATTGATACAACACGGATAGCCATGACGCATAAACGATGACATGAATAGTGCAGCTTCATTAATCATAGGATATTCTGAAACTGTACAAGGAATACACACAGTGTTGATACAGCAAAACACATCATAACCATAGGGTGTTTTAACAAGACTCTCTATTCATATGCTTAAGTGTAGAATCTTTCAATACAATTGCATGTAGCTCTTGAGTTTTCCCAAAAAATAAAAGCCCTTATACAATGTCCCGTAGGAGTATTTATAATGCCAAACTGCCCGTTGGGTTTCCTTGACTGTTCACCTTCTTGACCGTTGGGTTACCTTTCGACCCGTTCTTTCTGCGACCTAACTGGTATGCGCGACTTGCGACCTGGTAGGTGATGCGACCTGCGACCTGTCCTGTTGGTGCGACTTGCGACCTAGCTTTACTTGTTGCTCATGACTTGCTGCTACCAGGCTGAGGAGATGGACGTGAAATATTAAGGTCAGGGACGTCAATCTGTTGCTCCTTGAGGAAATCCTGCCATGTCCGGTATTCTGCCGCTATGGGGGCAATCGGAGGTACCTCCTCCTTCAACCTATGCACACATTCCAAAGCGTTTGGTACTAAGGTCTCCCTTTTCTGTCCGATCTAATTTGAAAGCGATGCAAGCTTGGTATAAATCCGCGCTGGAGTGGCGATGAATTGACTAAGATGCTCTTGAGATGCCGAGGGCTCTGGATCAGCTGCGGCTTGCTTGATAGGTTGCAAAAACGATTGGATGTCCTGGTCTACTTGTTCCCAGGTTTTCTCTTCTTCTAATGCCCCAAGCGATGGAATGTGATGCAACGTATGCATTGAGTCGATACCACTAATCAGGTGGTTGTACGAGGACATTACTTTGTCCAGGTCCTTAGACAGTTTGTCCCTGGATTGTATCGCCATGCGGAGTTGAACCTTTGCATCTTGCGTGTGAATCCAGTCCCTCTTAGGCAAATTTTCAGGTGCCTGAGGGTACTGTATTGTCCAACTCATCATCCTGCCTAAGGCTTGCGAAGCCTCTCTGAGCTGCTCGTGTCTTTTCCTGGCTTCCGCTCGTGCTCTTGCTAATGGGGTGACTGTTTGTTTAATGGTGAACATTTCACCATATACCTGCCTCATGGTCACCTCCAACACCTCACATTCCTTGAAGATGGCCAGCGAGACTTCATTTACTAGTGGAGCCTGGTTTCGAAGTTGCTAGACTTCTGCTTGCAATTCTGCTTTCTCTTGCTCTGCTCTCTTCTCACGTTGCTCAGCTGCGTGCAGTCTATTTTGTAGAGATACTATTTCTCTACTCATTCGGGTTAAATTCTCTTCCGTGGCCGCGGCAAAAGCAGTACCCGCTGATGCTATCATTACAGGATTAGTCCTGGTATCCAGGACTATGTCCTTGCTTGTTGATACTGCGGATGCGACAGAGGGACTTTGTGCAAATGATCTCCTCTTCTCTTGCTGGATTTTGAACGAAAACTGATCAAATGTGAGTCTGGTCAGGTCAAACACATCTTCTTCCTGTCCCTGGGGTGATCTGACATCAGAGAGTTTTGTACGGCCCAGAGGTATATCGAGAGGAGTCACCTCAAGGTCGTCCAGCAAGTCATCCTCCCTTTCCTCTGTGTTCTTCTCTTCTTCTTCCTTCCACCGGCGTTCAGCTTCTGCTGCGGCTTCTATTTTGGCCTTCTTCTTCTGTTCAGCTGCAGCAGCCTGTTCGGCTTTCTTTTGGCGTTCAGCCTCTGCTTTGTCCAGCTCTGCCTTAAGTGCCCGTTCTACTGCGGCTTGTGCCCCCTTTTCTTCTTTTTCTTTCCTGGCCTCTTTGGCCTGCTTCTTCTTTTGTGTTGCTGTTGCACTCTTTTGGCGCGCTTCCTCATCCTCCTTTAGCTTTTTCTCCTTTTCTTGCTGGGCGGTTGCCTCTGCTTCCTTTTGTTTGATGGATGGAATAGGCCCTGTGTTGGTTCGAGACTTCTTTAGTAAAGATGAAGAGGAACCTCCTAACTGACGACTTCTGTCTTCTAAGCTCTGATCATCTGGGTCTTCCTGGACTACGTCAGTTCCCGGAGCAAGTTGTCTTTCAGCATTATACCAGTTTCTTCTCTCATCTTCCGCCGGGCACTTAAGATGCTGATAAGTCCACTTGAAATTGGCTCTCCGGCAGTGTTCAGGGACTATTCTCTCTGGGTCATATGTTCGGTGTTCAAGCGCCCCGAGCTGATAACTTCTCATTGCTTCTTCTTCAGCTGTCACTTCCCTGAAGTCTTTAACTGTGAATGCACCAATGGTGAGGGGTAGCGTGGGCCACGGCTTCTTTTTGCCTTTAGACAGGATGCTGGAGAATCTGTGTGACATTTGAAAGCATACCTCCTGAATAAGCATTTTGTCTGTCACGAAGCGAGGCATAGCATGTGGCACCTTGTAAGTTCCAAAGACTCGGATGAAGGTGTATCCAGGGAAAGGGAACCAGTGTGCCACTTTAACCAGAGTCTCCTTGGCCCGCCACGACATGCAAGGGGCGTCTTCGCCAAATAAATGTCTGTACAGAGCGGGAATAAATATTTGGGAAATCTGATCCATATCTTGTTTGTATTTGGACTCCCAAAATACCTTGAGTTGTAGATGAATTGCGCGCGTCTGCTCGGAGTCCCAGTTGTGCTCCCATCCATCAAAATCTACTCGGGCGCAAACCGCGTCTAGTAGGTACGAGGCCATGTAAAATTCGGCAGGCATTCCTTCTTCCGGGGCCAATGCCGAGTTCAAGTTGGTCTGCATCGACGTCATCAGTATGCCGGCCCAGTTGAACCGGGTGCCATGTGTTGTCACATACTCCATGATAGTAGCTCAACTGCCGCTGAAGGTGGAGCAATCTGGGCACCCGTAAAGTCTGCAGAGCATGGCGGTAACCAATTTGTAAACCTTCCTCAGGCTCGCCACTGGGTACTCTTGGTCTTTTTTGACCTTGAACTTCTCGGGCTCCTCCCACCACTGTCTAATAGTATCAACTATTGGAACGGCGTGAGCAACAGCCCATTCTGGAGAGAAATGCTCGTTTGGGCGAGGTAGTGAGTAATAAATGTGTGCATCCGAGCCTACCAGTGTAGCGAAAGCTCTGCCTTGGTGATCCCTGATCACAAACTTCTCGGGGTCTGTCTTTTGTATGATCCAGTCTATGATCTCTGGACATGGGAATATGGTTGGATGCGCCCCTGCCAGATGTAGTTTGGACCTCTTTACCGCCAAGTATACTTCCCGGTCTGGGAGATCTTCTGGAAATTCTTCTTCCGGTGTGGCGAACTCATGATAAATTTGGTACCATCTCATGCTGTCATCTTTTGTAAAAGTACATAGTGTATCTCGGTATATTGGGGGTGGGGACACCACCTCCAGCTCATCAATCTCTTCCACTACTTTCTTGTCCTTCCTCCGAGATAACGGGGGTGCCATGTCACTAGAATTCGATAACACAGGTATGCACTCTATGTCTTCTTGAATTTCACCTGTCAAGTTCATAAAGGAATCCCACGATAAGAACGACATGGTGATAAAAACCAGTTACAATTCAGTGATAAAATTTAACTGTCACATGCAAAACTGGGCTACTGGGTCGTTGGGTCGCGGATTGCGAAAACAGAGTCCGGGCGCGACCTTGCGACCTCGCGACCAGGTCGCTGGGTCGCTAGGTCGCAGATCTTCGGAAAAGCGGAAAATGCGACCTAGCGACCTCGCGACTAGGTCGCTGGGTCGCAGGGTCGCAAATCTAAAAAAAAATGGAGAGAGTGCGACTTTGCGACCTCGCGACTAGGTCGCTGGGTCACAGGTCACAAACTGGCTTGCCGAGGGTTTTCGCGCGCGCGTCCTTGAACTCCTTTTCTCCCTTCTCTTGGGAATTTACAAGATGGCTGGGCCCAGGGGGAGCTGTGGCATGATTTCAAAAGCAAGGGATGGTGCCATGAAGGTGAATCAAGAAAAATCAGAAAGGTTTGGACAATTATGCATACAACAGATTCATAAAGCCCTCAAAAACATAAAAGCTCAGTCAAAAGACAATTTAAGGGTCCAAGGGGAGATGTGTTTGGTAAGAAAATCACCAAAACGGAAACAGCAGGAAGAAATGGCAACTTACCCAGAAAAAACGCGCCAGTTGAGCTGTCAGAGGCATTTTCTTACAAATCGCTGAATGTGTAAAATGCGACCTGCAAACTCCCTTTTATAGAAAGTCGCACGTGCGAGCAATAAATGCGGGTCGCTGGGTCGCAAGTTGATTATTTTCGGAGTTTTGCGACCTTGCGACCTTGCGACCTGGCGACCTGGGGTCGCTGGGTCGCAAGGTCGCTGGGTCGCGCTTTTCATGAAAATTGCAAAATTGCGACCTTGCGACCTTGCGACCTGGGGGTCGCTGGGTCGCTGGGTCGCATTTTCCGTTAATTTTGGGGATTTGCGACCTGGCGACCTGACGACCTGAGGCCACAAGGTCGCTAGGTCGCAGTTTTCTTCATTGTTTAATTTTGCGACTTGGCGACTTGGCGACTTAGCACTTTCTCTTTAGTTTTATGGGGCTCCAAAAATTTGAAATGGTGATATTTTTGGAGGGTGTTGTAGGGGCTACAACAGGCTAGTTAAAATGATAGGGTTTGTTTGTTTTGTTTCTTTTGGTTGGGTTGCTTGTTAAGTAGAAAATATAGAGTAAGAGAAATTTAAACCATTGGGCTATGGATTCTGTGAAAGGCTTGAGATGTACAACAATGAATCAAGGGTGTTTGATAGGGCAAGCTAACAAATCAAAATGGATCTTAATAGCTTATGTGATGGTGAAATGAACATTAAGTTGTTAATTTAGGCGGTTTAAAGGGAAATTAAGAATCCTTTAACATATACCATAACAATAAGAGTCTTTAAGAGAAATATGCTTAAGAAATAATCAAAGGACAGGGCGCACAAACAAGTGATTATCAAAGAGTAGGGAACTCCTATATTCTTTAATCAGACTCTAAAATAACTTCAAAGTGACTCTTCAAGATGGACTAAAGGACATGGAAAACCATAAACTTCTTTAGCCAAACCCTAATTAGTAAAATTCAAGGAAAATGCCTTAAAAACAATGTTTCAAGCTACACCAAAGGACAAGGCATACCATAAAATTCTTTGGCTTGAATCCATTAAATAATTTTTAAGAAAACAAGATAAGTGGTTCCAGAGAGAAACTAATAATTCTCCAATCAGACCTAGTAGAGGAAAACATATAAACAATAGAAAGTAAACAGAATTAAGGTGCCTCTCAACAGCATATCTTAATCTAAATTTTCTACTCTATCATAAGGGAAAATATGAACAATATTGAAAAAATAAGGAAACAATTACAAATTTAGGACAACATCACCATTTAACAAAGTCCATGAATCTTGTGAATGTGCTTGCTCCATTGATATTCATTCCAAGACATTTACAAAGCTCCAAACCCAAAAACTCTACACAACTCAAAGTCTATGAGGTTTTTACCTAAAAAATCAACCAACAACCAACTAAAGCATACATGCAGTATTTAACTACAAAATGTGGAGGTGAAAACTTACCTAGGGTTTTTAGAAGTCATTAATTACATATTAAATGTATTTGACCTTTGAGACCATGCAAGGCCCAAGGAAAAAATATCTAAACTCATTTATGGTAAAAATAACTTCTAACATAAATATTTGAACTAATTTTGGGAAAAAAATGACTTTAAGGCTTCAAAATATCTTTTTCAATAACTCTTAGCAAGGGCAGAACTCCAAGGTACAGGGGCGCAACACTAGTACAAATGTGCAGTGCCAAGACTGGAAATATTCCTTGTTTTGTAGTTGATGTTTGGAGGCCTTCCTTGTGTCCAAATGAGCTCCATGATAGCTCATTCGAAACCATGTCCTGTCTAGTTTCTAGATCAGCCTTTATTTTCCAGAATGGTGTCCATTTTCTTGGTCAAAAATAACTTCTCCAATACTGATAAATGCACAATGCCAGTACTCAAAAGAGGACAAAAAGGTGATTTTTTGGTTGTTTTCGGCCCTTTTGAGGGACTAGTTTTGCTCCAATGTTGGCAATATGATGCAATGTGTTGTCCTTGATGGCAACCTACTTGATGAAGTTTTCCTTGATGGAAACCTACTTGATGAGTTGCCTATGAAAAGAAACCTATGTTTTAATATGTAAGGATGATGTAGCTACAGATTAGTTCAGATGTGATAGAGAAAACAATTCCAGTAAGTGCCAGAGTAATGATGAACAAGATATGTCACAAAGCATACGCGGGTTTGTAAAGGAAAAGTAGCGTATGTACGCGGAAAGGTACGTACCAAGTAGCGTATGCCTATTTGCGCTCTAAATTTATAAAACCAGGGGACATTACCATGGTATTGGTCCACTGTATTGAGCGCTGGATTATCTACTTGATCCCATCCAGGAATACCATCAGCAGTTGAGTGGTTCGGCTCATGGTATTGACAAAGGCCAAATCTATATAAGGAGAAGAAGATCATAGTGCAACAGTGCGCATAGTTCTGGGTTTTAATGAATACTTCACTCTGAAGTATAACTGAATGGAATGGGTAACAGTTTATTGATTGATCTGAATTAATAATGCACCTATGAAGAAAATGATGAAGAGGGATCTCTAGATCTGAAATGACTATGTATTTTATAGATCTGTTTATGGAATGTTTAGATCTATGATCTGGAGAATCTTTGTTTAAGTAAAGGGTAAGATATAATCTATTTATATATTTTAAATAGTTGCACAGCCCTACAATGTTTGTAGATCTATACATAGGTTTGTGGCAGAGAAAGAGCGTATATACATGAGTTGGTTTCAGCAAAAGTGCGTATGTATACGCAAGTTTGTCTCTGTGAAAGCGCGTATATACGCAGGTTCAGTGAAGTAAAAGAGCGTATGGAATCTAGGGTTTTGCTGAAGTATGTGGAATGAAATTTCTGATCTGTTTTTCTATTTTACTGTTATCTTTCAATGATGTATTCATACAGATCTGGGTTGTTTCAATGTTGATTATGCTGCTGATTATGTTGATTAAAGATCAAGTTGTTGGTTGATTGGTTGATGATTCAATGAATGAATTGATGAGGGAAGAATGACTATCTAAACAGTTCTTCATGTTTGATAGATTGTCTGAATAGAAATATTATTTCAGATCTGAAAATGAGTCTGAAAAAATTATGAAAGAAAGAATACATAGAAGAATACGCTAGTTGGTGAAAAGGAAAGCGCGTGCATACGCGGAAACTATGAAGAAAAGTTGCGTATTATTTCAAGAATATAAAATTAGCATGCACTGAAACATACACAGGTTGGTGTGAAGAAAGACGCGTATATACGCGGGTTACATAAAGGAAAAAAACGTATGGTATCTAAATTAATGGTTGTTTAAGGTTGAATGTGTATTTGATTATCTACTCTGAAGTCTGGGTTATTTCTGATATTCTGGTTACAGTGGTATTGTTGTTCTGATTGGAGTTTGGGTAAAGTATGGTTGTTGATGTTAAGGGGTTGTATTGAAGCTATTTTGATCTAGTATGAAAATTGATGAAACATGGTCTGCAATGGATCTAAGGGTTGAAGCCTTGAGTATGAAAGTGGAAGCTTTCTTCCAGTAGAAGCTGGTGCTAACTTCAGGGGGTCGTAGCTCCCTTACAGGAGAGGTTGGTAAACAAGATCAGGGGGTTGGAGCTCCCTTCCATTTTCAGATGGAAAACGAGAGAAGGTTGCAGCCTTCTGCAGGTAAAATCCTGCGTACTAGTATGAGTCTACATCAGCACTATGTTGTAAAATGTTTTCTATATAATAAATATTTAAGATAGAGACGACAACAGTGGTGGTTTTTTCCCAAATTGGGTTTCCACCTTAGATATTGGTGTTCATGTGTGTGATGTGTCATTCCGTTGATTACTGCTCATAAATTCTAGCCTGATACATAACTGATAAATCTGTTTATAAGGCTGCTTCTGAGAATTTCTCTAAATATGGAAAGTTAAATCAGTATACACTAGTTTCCTTCTTCATTTCCGCGTGCATACGCTAGTTCCGTTCATAAAAACTGCGTATGGAAATTTTCTCAAAGAAAAAATTGAATTTATTCTATAAGCTCTAAATACTGATTCAACCCCCCCCCCCCCCTTCTCAGTATTTTTCCCAACCTACTAGGGTTAGCGAGGTCATACATGAAAAGCTTAGCCACTAGAAAGGAGAAGATCGGAAACAAGATGAGAAGACAAGATGGAACAACATTTATCGGAATATCTTCAACGGAAGTAATTTAATCTTCTGGAAAATAAGGATGAGATCCTATCTTTAGTCTATGGGAGCAGATATATGGGCCATTGTTGAAAAAGGATATCAATATCCAGCTGCTACACCAACAGATCCAACTGAAAGGAAGAATTATGAATCAAATGCAAAAGCGGTCAATGCTATAACAGGAAGTCTAACAGAATCATAATTTGTCAAAGTCATGCAGCTGAATACAGCAAAAGAAATATGGGACAAAATCATTTTGAGTTATGAAGGTGATGCAAAGGTAAAAAGTGCAAAACTCCAAACTCTCAGAATTGAATATGAAAATTTAAAGATGCATAGTGATGAGAGTATTGCCAATTTATTTTTACGTCTTGATGATGTTGTAAATCGTATGAAAAATCTGGGAGAAACAATAACCGAAACTACTTTGGTTGAGAAAATTTTGAGATCGCTAACAACAAAATTTGAGTCAAAAGTATCTGCTCTTGAAGAAAAACAGGATCTTCAAAATCTTACTATGGTGCAACTTCATGGCATACTGACTGCATATGAAATGAGAAGAGGAGGACCATATGAAGTCAAAGAAGTTGTTTTTAGAGCTTCTACAAAAAGGAAAGAAGTACAAGAAGCAGAAGGATCAGGATATATTTCAGAGGAAGATGAGGCAAATTTTGTAAAGAAACTTCAACTTGGCACAGGACGGTTCAGAGGTAAGCTTCCTTTCAAATGTTTTTCTTGTGGAAGAGTTGGTCACTATGCTGCTAAGTGTCCTCATAAATAAACACATGAAAAAGGGAAGGAAGTAGCAAGAAGGAATAAGAATCGGTCTAGCACGAAAAAAAGTTACTATACTCATGAAGACAGTGATGGGTTATCTGACAGTGAGGAAGAATGTGAACAAGATCTTAGACTTCTCATGGAATTTGAAAAGGAATCTAGAGAAGAAAAAGATACTTTTATGGATGCTCTAGAGGACAATGATTTTCTTGATGAACTCAATCAACTTAAAATATGCTTAGAAGAAAGTAAAATATCCATAGAAACTCTGAAAAATCAGCTTGAAGAAAAGGAGAAACACAATGAGAAATTAGAATGTGAAATAGTAAGTCTAAGAAAAGAAATTAAGAAAGTAAAGACTTTGAATCTTAGATTTGCTAAAGGATCTGAAACCTTAGATGAAATTATCAAGGTACAACGTTCTCCTTTTATAAAGACAGGTCTTGGATATGTCGGAGAATCTTCTTAGCCTTCAACACCAAACTATCTAAAAGTAGCTACAGCCAGCCTACAACATTCTGTCACTCAGCAAGGAAACAAAGAAACTTTACAAGTAAAGCATGACCACCTCAATACAAAGAACACTAATAGGAATACCTTTCAAAGAAATACCAACCAACAGGTAAACACAAATAGAAGGTTCCATGATCGCATAAATTTCTTATTCAATGGACAATGTTTCTCGTGTTATAATTTTGGTCATAAAGTTGTTCAATGTGTTGCATACAAAACCATCATGACTAGAGAAGCAAGAAAGAAAAGAATTGATACTCGAATAAAGAAGAATACATATAACAACGTTTCTCCTCTTCAAAATGAAATTGAATGTGCGTAGTGCAATAACTTTGGTCATGAAGAATATGAATGCGGAGAAAGTTCAGCCAAAGGCATTTTCCTTGACTCAAAGTGTGGCAGCAAAAGGAATTACAGGTTGAAAATTGTGGCATAGATTTATTTGCATAAGGTGAAGAAAATCAATGGTACATTGATATTGGATGCTCAAAACACATGAAAGGTGACAAAAACAAAATTCTTGCATATAGTGCTCTAGAAAAAGAAAAGAATGTTACATTTGGGAATGATACTCCTTCTGTCATTAAGGGAAAAGGGTTTGTTTTTCTAAAAGAAAAGGTGAAAGCTAATAATGTCATGTATGTGGATGTATTAAAGCGTAACCTGTTAAGTGTAAGTGAAATGTGTGATCAAGGAACTGAAGTCGTCTTTAGTTCAAAAGAATGTGTGGTACGTGATCTTGATACAGGTAAAACAATTATAAAAGGAAACAAAACTCCAAGTAACCTGTATGTATTGAAGAATTGCAAAGAACAATGTTACTTGAGTAAATATTCAGAAAAATGGCTATGGCATAGAAGGTTGGGGCATATGAGCTTCTCTCAAATCAAGAAATCAAGCAGACTTAAAGCTGTTCGTGATCTTCCGAACATTACTCTACAGAAAGTATCATATGCAAATCTTGCCAATTCGGTAAGAAAACCGGAGGTACAATTTAATGCCAAAGAGCATCTTGAAGTAAGCCTCTTGAACTTCACCATCTTGACACTTATGTGGACACATGAGGAAAATTCACCACGTGGTGAACAATACTATATCTTATTTATTGATGATTTCCTCACAGAATGTGTTGGATTGGATTGCTTAAACACAAAGATGAAGCATTTGAGAAATTTCAGATCTTCAAAGCACTAGTTGAAAATGAATTAGATCTAAAAATCAAGTGTCTTAGATCTGATCGAGGAGGAGAATATACATCGGATGAATTCCTTGAATTTTGTGAACAACATGGTATAAAAAGACAGTTTTTGGTAGCAGGTACTCCACAACAAAATGGAGTAGCAGAAAGAATGAATATAACAGTTCAAGAAATGGCTAGAGCTATGCTTGATGATTCCGAAACACCTGACACATTTTGGGGAGAAGCAACACATACAATGGTAAATATTCTTAACAAGGAACATGTTCGTGTAAATAGTGATAAAACTCCATATGAACTATGGTATGGTAATCCTCCCACTGTGAAGCATTTTAGAGTTTTTGGAAGAAAATGATTTATCAAAAATAATGATGAAAAACTTGGCAAGTTTGAACCCAGAGCAGATGAAGGAATACTTCTTGGTTACTCTTCCATAAGTAAAGCATATAAATGCTATAATAAAAGACTTTGGAAGATTGTTGAATGCATTGACGTTGTAATTGATGAATCTCTGTCAGCTCCAAAAGGGGAAATACAAACAACAAATGAAGATGATGATGATGTATATCTTCCTGCATCTAATAGAGATAATATAGAAGGTGAAACCAATGAAGCAAAAGAAGAAGATCTATCTGAAAAGGCTCCATCCATGTATGTTCAAAAGAATCATCCAGAATCTCAAATTTTGGGAGAAAAGGGATCAAGTGTCCAAACAAGAAGAACTCTTGTAGGGTCTAATAGCTATCTAGCATTTTTATCCACCATTGAACCACAAAATGTCAATCAAGCTAGCAAATATGAATGTTGGATTCAAGCCATGAATGAAGAACTTGATCAAATTGAAAAGAATCATACTTGGGAACTAGTTCCAAGACCTCATGATAAAAATGTTATTGGAACAAAATGGATATTAAAAAACAAGTTAAATGAAAATGGAGATGTTATTAGAAACAAGGCTAGACTTGTTTGTAAAGGGTATGCTCAACAAGAAGGTATAGACTTTGAAGAAACATTTGCTCCTGTAGCTAGACTTGAAGCCATCAGAATGTTTCTTTATTTTTCAAGATTTCAACAAATCAAAGTTTATCAAATGGATGTTAAATCTGCTTTCCTCAATGGTGATCTAGAAGAATAAGTTTATATAGAACAACCAAAAGGATTCATTTTGGGCAATGATGAAAAACTTGTTTGTAGACTTAAAAGGCTCTATATGGTCTCAAACAAGCTACAAGGGCATGGTATTATTGTCTTGATAAATATCTTCATCAACAAGAATTTTCAAGGAATTATATTTGATAGCGGCTTATACAAAGGCGATAATGATAAACTATTGATTGTGGTTGTATATGTTGATGACATCATTTTTGGAAGTAATGAAGAATCTATGAGTCATAAATTTCCTTCTGCTATGCGAGAAAGAATTTAAAATGTCTTTACTTGGGGAACTAACATTCTTTCTTGGCTTACAAGTGCAACAAGAAACACATGGCATATTCTTATCACAAGAAAAATATCTTAAGCAAATTACGAAGAAGTATGGCATGGAAGAGTGCAAACCTGTAAGTACACCAATGATAACCAGATGTAATCTCAGTTCTAATGATGATTTCCCCACGGTGAATCAACCTGAATACAGATCTATGATAGGAAGTCTACTTTACCTCACTGGGACTAGACCAGACATCATGCATGCAGTTGGGATTGTTGGATGATTCCAAGCTAATCCAAAAGAGTCTCATCTTCAGGCTATAAAAATAATATTCAAATATCTACAAGGAACTCAAGACTTTGGACTATGGTATCCAAAAAATGCTGATCTTAATCTTCATGCATACACTGATGCAGATTGGGTTGGAAGTGTTGATGATCGAAAAAGCACCAGTGGTGGTGCATTCTATATGGGGCCTCGATTGGTATCTTGGTTCAGCAAGAAGCAAAGCTCCATTGCCTTATCTATAAACGGGAGCATTATATGTGGTGCTTTGCACATATGGTATGCACTCAACTTCTTTGGATGATGCAAACCTTACAAGACATTCAAATCAAATGTTCACCTCCTATCTCCATTATGTGTGATAATACAAGTGCCATCAGTATCTCAAAGAATCCTGCTATGCATTCCAAGACCAAGCACATTCCCATCAAGTATCACTTCTTACGTGAACAAGTGCTTGAACAAAAGGTGAAGTTGGAGTATGTTCCCTCCAAAGAACAAGTTGATGATATATTTACCAAACCTTTACCCAGGGAAGCGTTCGAATATCTCAGAAAGAAGCTGGGAATAGTCTCTGCCATGCAGAAGATCAGATCTACTTAAATACATAAGATTAAATTGGATACGCGGATTTCCTGAAGGACAGTCACGTATATACACGAGTGTATACATAAAAAATCACGTATGGGTATTTGCTAACAAAAATTTTTCTGGGTCAGCATTCTTCAGCACAGCTGCCGTGCTGTTGGGTATCTCTGACGATGTTCCATCTCTCATATTTCTGTTTCATTCTCTAATGATTCTGATGAAGATGCCTTGATGATTTGTTGTTGAAAGCGTTTAAGATGCACAAGCTAAGGGGGAGCTTTGGTCATATGGAAAGGATGCATTGTTGGCATTCTAATTATTTGTTGTGGTCTGATCTCATGCTTGAGATTCTTTGGTCTTGATTGTATAAGTTATTTCTATATTTTGATGAAAATGTTATACATATGATGTAAATTGTTATATTCAGTCATGTAAGGACTTCTTCAAATTTGTAAACCCACTTGGTTGGGTAATTGAGTCAAAATATGTAAACCCACTTGATTGGGTACTTGAGTCACATATGTAAATCCACTTGGTTGGATAATTGATGTAAGTATGCGTCCTTGGTGATAGGAAAGGTCATAGAGTCATGTAATTCATTGAAAATTATTTTTGAAGATTTAGCATGAACTCAGGGGGAGCAAGCATGGTAACTTCAGTGCACATCAAATCTACAGAGCTCTTCTTTCTACAAGAGAAGAAAAAACTTGTTTGGTTTTGATCCGCCCTTTGCCCTTGATGTCAAAGGGGGAGAGTATCATGGTGTTTGAATAATGGTTATAATCAATGTACCTATCTGTTGTGGTGATCAAACACCATCATGGTTGCCATCAAGTCCAAAGGGGGAGATTGTTGGAAATATGATGCAATGTGTTGTCCTTGATGGAAACCTACTTGATGAAGTTGTCCTTGATGGAAACCTACTTGATGAGTTGCCTATGAAAAGAAACCTATGTGTTAATATGTAAGGATGATGTAGCTACATATTAGTTCAGATGTGACAGAGAAAATAATTCCAGTAAGTGCCAGAGTAATAATGAACAAGATATGTCACAAAGCATACGCGGGTTTGTAACGGAAAACTAGCGTATGTACGTGGAAAAGTATGTAGCAAGTAGCGTATGCCTATTTGCGCTCTAAATTTATAAAACCAGGGGACATTACCATGGTATTGGCCCACTATATTGAGTGCTGGATTATCTACTTGATCCTGTCCAGGAATACCATTAGGAGTTGAGTGGTTTTGACTCATGGTATTGACAAAGTCTAAATCTATATAAGGAGAAGAATATCATAGTGCAACAGTGTGCATAGGTCTGGGTTTTAATGAATACTTCACTCTGAAGTATATCTACATGGAATGGGTAACAGTTTATTTATTGATCTGAATTAATAATGCACCTATGAAGAAATGATGAAGAGGGATCTCTAGATCTAAAATGACTATGTATTTTCTAGATCTGTTTATGGAATGTTTAGATTTGTGATCTGGCGAATCTTTGCTGAAGTAAAGGGTAATATCTGAGCTATTTATCTGTTCTGAAGAGTTTCACAACGCTACAATGTTTACAGATCTATACGCAGGTTCGTGGTAGAGAAAGAGTGTATATACGTGGGTTGGTTTCAGTAAAAGCGCGTATGTATATGCAGGTTTGTCTCTGCGAAAGCACGTATATACGCAGGTTCAGTGAAGTAAAAGAGTGTATGGAATATAGGGTTTTGCTGAAGTATGTGGAATGAAATGTTTGATCTGTTTTGCTGTTTTACCGCTATCTGTCAATGATGTATTCATACAGATCTGGGTTGTTTGAATGTTGATTATGTTGCTGATTATGTTGATTAAAGATCAAGTTGTTTGTTGATTGGTTAATGATTCAATGAATGAATTGATGAGGGAAGAATGACTGTCTAAACAGTTCTGCATGTTTGATATATTGTCTAAACAGAAATATGATTTCAGATCTGAATATGAGTCTGAACAAATTCTAAAAGAAAGCATACACAGAAGAATACACTAGTTGGTGAAAAGGAAAGCGCGTACATATGCGGAAACTGTGAAGAAAAGTCGCGTATTATTTCGAGAATATAAAATTAGCATGCACTAAAGAATCCGCAAGTTGGTGTGAAGAAAGATGCGTATATACACAGGTTACATAAAGGAAAACAATGTATGGTATTTGAATTAATGGTTGTTCAAGGTTGAATGTGCATTTGATTATCTACTTTGAAGTCTAGGTTATTTCTGATATTCTGGTTACAGTGGTATTGTTGTTCTGATTGGAGTTTGGGTAAAGTATGGTTGTTGATGTTAAGGGGTTGAATTGAAGTTGTTTTGATCCAGTATGAAAATTGATGAAACGTGGTCTACCGTGGATCTGAGGGTTGAAGCCTTCAGTATGAAAGTGGAAGCTTTCTGCCAGTAGAAGCTGGTGCTAACTTCAGGGGGTCGTAGCTCCCTTCCAGGAGAGGTTGGTAAATGAGATTAGGGGGTTGGAGCTCCCTTCCAGTTACAGCTGGAAAACGAGAGAAGATTGCAGCCTTCTGCAGGTAGAAGCCTGCGTACTGGTATGAGTCTGCATCAGTACTATGTTGTAAAATTTTTTCTATATAATAAAGATTGAAGACAGAGACAAAAAAAATGGTGGTTTTCTCCCGAATTGGGTTTCCACCTTAAATATTGGTGTTCATGTGTGTGATGCGTCATTCTGTTGATTACTGCTCATAACTTCTAACCTGGTACATAACTGATAAATCTGTTTATAAGACTGCTTCTGAGAATTTCTCTAAATCTGGAAAGTTAAATCAGTATACACTAGTTTCCTTCTTCATTTCTACGTACATACGCTAGTTCCGTTCAAAAAAATCACGTATGGAAATATGCTCAAAGAAAAAATTGAATTTATTCTATAAGCTCTAAATGCTGATTCACCCCCCACCCCTCTCAGTATTGTTTCCAACATCCAAATGGTCTGAAATTTTCTGAGGATTATGGCCTTGGCATGAGGAACATGAATATGTTGACTTTTTCCCATTTTATTACCCCAAAAAAGGGCCCAATGCGAGTGGCGCTACACGTGTGGCCCTATTTTCTGCAAGCCAAACTGTCAAAAATAAAAAATGTGTACAAAGTGCCAAAATTTGGAAATTAGCTTGCTGATGATGGTTGGGATGCTTGGTGGGACACATCAGCAAGAATGTTGAGTTTTTCCTTCTCCTTTGCCTCATTTAGAGCCTGAATATTTGCAAGGGCTCGTTTTATCTTGGCCCTTTCAATCCTATTTCTCATGGCTCATTTGATCTTGGCCCTTTCAATCCTGTTTCTCATGGCATAATTATTTTCCATCTTCCTCTGCATGTCACTATCTCTCCTGGCCTTCTCTAGCTAACTCTATAAATGTATTTTTTCCCTCTCAAGCCAAGATTCTCTATCTTTGCTAATTTCTATAGAAAGCAGCTCACTTGGAGTGAGCTGCTCTGCCAATTTAGCCTCCTTCTCTCTTTCCCGAGCTAAATCCTTCTTCAACCCAATTGTCCTTTGTCTCTTCCTAGGAAGTTGTTCTTCCTCATCCTCACTGTCATCAAAAGTGCCCAAGGTCTCATCTAGCAATGCCTTGGCCTTTTTGGCCTCTTTTTGAGCTTTGATTTCTCTTACCTCACTGATGGCCTTCTTTTTCTCCAACTGTTTATTCTCTAGCTCATAAAATTTGATTACATTCTTTTCCCTACAAAGATTAGCTTGAATTTCACTAATATTGGCATCCTTGCTTTTGAGCAACATATTGGTGATCCTCTTCTCATCCTCATCCTGAAGGCCAATCAATCGATATTC